>OMNZ01110048.1:44089-57896 GCA_900303255.1 Lesueurigobius sanzi
TTAAGAGACCCACAGCGTCTTTATTAAGCTGATAACGATCTTTGGACTAAGATCGAAACGTCCTACACTTCAACTACAGAGTACAGATGAAGACTGAAGAATTTTTGCCTACGATGCAGCTGGTAAATAAATGGTAAATGGTCACATTTATATAGCGCTTTTCTACCTGCTTTAGGCACTCAAAGCGCTTTACATCAAGGAACCACTCACCCATTCACACTCTCATTCATACACCAGCGTATGCAGACACCGGAGGCAAGGTGGGTGAAGTGTCTTGCCCAAGGACACAGCGACAGTGTACACCTGCGGGGATCGAACCGTTACCCTCCGATTACAAGAAGACCCGCTCTACTACTTGCACCACTGTCGCCCCACTGTCGAACTGGTAAGTTCAAGATATTTGCCAGTGGAACACGTTTTCTCGACTTAAATTAAGAAACATCTCATTGCACTTAAAATTAGAAAATAAAGCTCAATTTACTATTTAAATACTGTATGTTGTTTGCTTATTTTAAGTCAAAATTATTAATTTCAACTTATCAACTTATCAAGATTACATTTGTTGCAGTGTAAAGTGTTTTTAAACTTCTTCATACAATAAATCATGGTCCTGAAAACTAAGAGGAAGCTTCATGGGGATCGTGCCTTTTCTGCTGCTGCCCCAAATCTGTGGAATCAGCTTCCTTTAAAACTTAGACAGGCTCAGTCTCTGCCTGTTCTCAAATTACTTAAAAACACACTTTTTCACATTAGCTTTCAATCTGTGAGTGACATATTTTGTTCTTCTGATTTCCGATGTTTTTGTGATTGATTTAGCATAGGCTGCATCTTGTGTTTTACTGTTTATACTGTATGTTTCTGTATTATGACTTGTGTATGGCACTTTGGCCAACTGCAAAGTGCATTATAAATAAAGTTGGTATGGTATGGTATGGTAATAAACCGACCCACCAGTTGAGAATCACTGCATTAGAGGGCACCCACTAGGACTGTTCCACTGGGTTTAAAGACATGTGCAGGTGAGTAGAGAAGGCAAAACATTTACTTAATTAAAGGCACTAGACCTGATTTTTTTCCTAATCGTGGAATAAAATGTGTTTTGTTCTCCTTTAATATATTGTAAACTCTCTAATCCTAAAAAGTGACCCTGCAAGTTGTGAAATGTGCTTATAAACTCATATATGCCATGAAATTTAGGAGTGTGTTTGGAGCACAACTATGAATGTAATTTACTTGCTCCCTCTTTCATTATTTGTATTTTTTTTAAATCAGGTACAAGGCCTTTAAGAATAACATTATTTTAAAATAATTGTATTCATTTATTTTAATTTAAAGTAAAAAGTAGTGGCCCAAATGATTACTCAAAAACAAAACAAAAATCACAAAACCATATACTTAAAGATTGAGCTGCATGTTTTACTTAGTTTTCCTTGGATTTGGCTTTGTTGTGATATTCATTATTCCACTTCCTTATTGGACATGGGCCCAGGAAGTGACATACGTAGAGGTAAACAATTCATAACCGTTCCCGTGACGACCAGATTGTAACAGGGAAATGAGTGAGACAGAATCCGATGGAGCTTTACCTCTATCTATGTCAAAGTCAGATAGAGGTAGGTGATGTGAAGTATATATTGTAGTAGTAGTAGTAGTAGTACTGACAAAGCCGGCGCAGTGCTCGCAGAACGTGGGGCGGAGGTAGGTCATCTCTGTGAAGTTGTGGAGGAAACCTGGACCCATCTTCTTCTGCAGCAGAGGGTTCGCTCTGAGGAAATACGCCACCATCTCCTCTTTACTGATCAGGCCGTCTCTGCAAAAACACCAGGGAGGTTATCATCTTAAAGTAATACATTTGGACAAAGTGCTATTCCAGAATTTATTAATAAGTATTAGTCTGAATCAGCGGTTTCTCTAGGGATATTTTTTGTCAGTCGTTTTGAAGGACAGGGTTGTAAAAAATCTGTTGTGAGCTATTTTTATCCTTCATTCATTAATCTCTAATTATTATATTATATATTGTATTATGTGTGTAAGAAAACATGGATTACAGAATAAATGGATGCAAATCTAAATATAAATTGTGAGCAGAATCATGGAACATGAATTTGGAAACTACATTGTGTTAAAACGTGTGTAAAACTCTCAAACGATGACGATGGCTTGATTTTCCATTCTTCAAAATGATGGACAACCTTCAAAAGTCAGAACTCAAAATATTCTGTCAGTCTTAATAATTCCACACACTTAAAACCTCAAAAAGTTACATTCATTGTGAGACAGAGCTAGCATTATGGCTCCAGTGCTAAATAAAAGTGTGGGGCACCTATAGTTGAATGTTTGAATGCACTGACCACGGGTCTGTGGCCCTTCATGATGTGTACATGTCACTACGCGGCCCTCGGTGAAAAACGTTTGGACACTCTGTACTATTCTAACGGGAAAGGTTATGTTGTCTTTGAATTCATTAATCTAGCCTGAACAGGACAGTTTTGTTGCTAAACGAGTCTAAAAGATCAGATTTGTTGTGTTCCTAACTTTTGACATTATGATGATCTGGTCGTTCAATATTGAGAAAGAGGACAGGCCGAAGAATTCTGTGGTGCCTTTAAATCAGGGGTGTCCAAATGTTTTTCATCAAGGGTCAATATGTTATATTATTATTTATATGTTCGTTTTTTAGGTTTTAATGGTGTAGAATTGTTAAACTTGCAGACAAAAAGTATCATTCATCTTTGGCGATTTATGCCAATTCAACAAGAAGCATGTGGGCCACAGAAAATTGGTATGAGGGGCCGCATTTGGCCCCCAGGCTGCACTGCTTTAAATTGTCGAAATGCAGATAATAAAATCTTAGGCACAACTGCTGTCCCATGATGAACGTGGCATGCTCATGGACCCAATGTCAAACAAAGAATGATTCGACATTTGTGGATTCCCTGCCCTCTATCTGAAGTGAGTGCAGTGCCTCTGTGAGCCTCTAGGTGGAGTATTGATCTACAGCAGGAGTCGAAGATTTTTGTGGCGCAGCTTTGGGAAGGTCACACCATAGCTGTCAAGTGTCCCGTTTTAGCCGGGAAACAACCGTATTTTACCACAAGGGGAAATTCCATTATTTTCAGATCCAAAACTTGTATCTACAGGTATGGATCACACGAGTGTTCCACTACAAGAAAATCAGCCTAAAATGAAAAAAATGCATGGAACTTATAAATGTGCAAAAGTTCAGTTTAGACATTTCCCTAATTTTGTTCCATTTCAACCTTGTTTTGGTTCTGATTCAGTGTTTTTTGTAAAGTCTAGACTTTGCAGAAAAACAAATGACTCACTCAAAGCGGTTGAATAAAAACACTCCCAATAATATCGTTATCATAATACTGTACACCCCTATCGCACGTTGTATGTTTTTTTCCAATATTGTGCAGCTCTCGTGCCCTGTTTGTGCCAATCTAAATCCCTCCGCAGTAACAGTGTATTCACCAACCCCTGGTCCTCAGAAACCGGAGCACGGACTCACTGGTCTTTGTCCAGGACGCAGAAAGAGTCGAGGAAAGGGAAGTTTGCTGCCACGCTTTCAAAATCCTCCTGAGAAATGAATCCATCTCTGTCGTGGTCGTAGTTCCTGAACACAGACTGGGCACAGACATGAAAATGATTTTAAAATAAAGTTTTAAGGAGAGACGCTGCAGGTGAAAAGAGAGAAGAAGAAAAAATGTGCGATATCAATTTGAAACCTTTGCTGCGTGTTGAAATAAATGAGGTTTTCCGTAATTTTATGGATCGATCCAGGTTTAAATTTATGGTTTTATTTTGTTGATGAAAAGAGAAAAGTGCAATTTGAGAAAATTTTCATTTAAGTTACAATTTCACAAATAGTTCTATGGAGAAACGTTGAATCAGTGCAATAAGTACACTCCTTATTGTAAAGATACGTCATTTATTTGTTTAAAGGTGAAAGTTTATATGTTATGAGAGCAAACAGGACCTAAAAACCTGAAAATTAAAAAAGAAAAAGAGAGAGAGTTTCGTCTGAAGTGTCTCCCTTTGAGGGTTTCAGATCATTGTGTAAAAGTCACAGGATGGAACTCACGTCGACCACTTTGCGAATGTGTTTGTTGACCACAGAAGGGTCCGGTTTGGAGGCGAGTCCCGAGGCCCAGTCCAGAGGAGCGAGGGGTTTGGAGGGGGAGGAGGGCTGGGAGAGGGACGGCAGTGTGGAGAAATGTTTATTATTATTATGGCTATGATTATGTAGATTATGGTTTATGGCTATGTATTAAATACCAGGGACTTGTTGGTGCGAGGCTCCCGCAGCAGAGACAGCTCATAGATCTCATCTTCAGTGTAGTACAGGTCTAACGAGAGCTGAAAGAAACCAGGGTTAGACCAGATGTGAGCCAAGATCCCCCTGAACGGGCCAAAAAAAAAAAGTCACACTGAAGTATTTTGTCATAAAGTAAAATTTATGTACAGTATACAGTAAAATGTTATTGAAATACACATATTAGATCTTGATTTGAGTAGGTAAGTAAAATTATCTGCCAATGGAAGAAGTATTTTGGACTTTGAAAGAGTAAACTGGCCCAAAACTTAAAAATTGGAAAAAGTAAAAAAAAAACTTCTGCCTTCAGTGCCTTCCTTTAATTCATTTTAACCTAAACCGGGCCTAAAACAGGGTTAAACCAGTTCTAAACCAGGACCGCCCCAGGGCCCAGTCCGTACCGTGAGCAGGTGAACGAGGTCCATGTTGGGCTCCAGTCGCGGCGTTGTGCTCTGGAGCATCACCAGTTCGTTCAGAGTCACGTACAGCTGCTGCATCTTCCCCAGGTGGATCATGTGACCGTCCGCAGTCCAATCGGGGAGCAGCACGTGCACAGCGATCAGGTCCTTCAGGTGCACGCCCAGGATCGGAATCTTCGGACCCCGGCACTCGATGAAAGACTTCCTGTACGCGCTGTAGTTATTATTGGAGGAGACCAACTCGGTGAGGTCGCCCCACGTCTGATCGGGAGGGAAGAGGGTGGGTAGATAGGGGGTGGAGCATGAGAGAGAGAAAGGAGAAACGGAGAGAGGGAGAGAGAATAAGAGGGAGGGATAGAGAGGACAGGGAGGGGGGTAGAGAGGAGAGAGAGAAAGAGTGAGAGGGGGATAGAGAGAGGAGAGAGAGAGAACGAGAAGGGGAGAAAGAGAAAGAATGAGAAACAGAGAAGGAGAGAGATAGAAACAGAGAGAGAGTGAGAGACATTTAAGCCTGATTTAGTTCATAGCTCTTTTTCTGACACTGGACAGAGGAACACGTCAAGGTTGTCCACTCTCCCCTGTATTATTCGCCCTACTTCCATCACCAATAAATTATAGGAAATGAAAATTAATTTTGAATAGTGACAGTGTTTTACCTTGAGAACCTCTGGAGGCAGGTAGGAGTGTGTTTCTCTGAGCCTGCAGATGGCGCTGTGACTGAGGCCCCCCACTACAGCCATGAGGGTGTTAAAGTTCTGAAGGTAAAGTAGTTTCTGCAACAACCAAACAGAAGATAAAATATATATTATTAATCATCATTAATAACAACATTGGCTCTTAATAACTCTTAATAACACTTAATAACTCTGTATCAGTCTAATGTAAACCGAATAACCTGTACCATTTGCACTGCTCTATTTGCACTATGTGGTATGTCCACACTCACATTTGCTGCTAATCTGTAATTCACCATTTACCATTTATGCTGCTGTCTCGTATTGTGTTAAATTACTATTTCATTAGATTTTTTTTTTATCTTATTCTATTTTTATGCATGCCGTATAGTTATATCCTTTTTTTTTTTTTTCCATAGTCATAGATTCTTCTCACTTCTCAATTCCTCACTACTTGCATACTGCCTTTGTGCCTTTGGGCAAGGCACAAAAACTATTACAGGAATGTTTGTCAACAGATATATTCACAAACAGTACCACATTTTTTTTGTGTGCGCCTTTACGTGGACCCCAGGAAGAAAAGTTAATGCTGCAGTAATAACTAAAGGAGGACTTGATAAAGATAAAGAGAAGTTATTATAATTTATAATAACGTGGGGGCCTTGTTGGTGACATCAGGAGCGCCTGGTCTCCAGGGCAGTGGTGGTATTACATTTTCTTGCTTAAGTAAAAGTACAGATACATGAGCAAGATATTGAATTAAGTAGTATGAAATAAAAATTCTACTTAATGATACACTGTAAAAAGTATTTCACACAGATTTTTTTTTACTGAAAGAGTTTAATGTGTGGGATTTTGTTAATCTTCTGTATCAAATCAGGTCTAAACCAGTAAACCACATAATAAGGTCTAAACCAGGACTAAGCCAGGACTAAGCCAGGGCTGAACTGTGTTTAAACCACTATTGAAAATACTTTTAACCAAATTAAAAATGTACTGGAGTAGAAAGTAAAAAGTATTCATCATACAATTTACTGAAGTAAAATGAAAGTACCTAAAATTTGTACTTTTCACTTACTTACTTTCTACCACTGCGCCTGGTCTATTCACTGCCTTAAAAAAATATGTCAAGTGTATAAGAAGTGATTGAAATATGATTGTGGACAAAGTTATTACTACTACTATTATTTAGAGCCACTATGGAAACCAAGAAAACAAAGTGTATAACCATGAGTATTATACACACAGACTTGTAATAGGCCATCATTTTCTGCACCTGTGCCTCCTGTATGAAGTACAAAGCACAAACATTATCTGACCTGTGCTATGTGAATGAACTTGGTGATGACTTCAGCGCGGCTTGTGGGGGTCAGTTTGCTGAGGACCATGAGCTGCACCCACTGAGACACTCCGTTAAACAGAGCAATGGAACGCTCCAGGGTGGGGTTCTCCACCAGGTGACCGTGCACCACGTAGCTCTGGTAATCTGGGAACTAAACACAAAAACACATTTGATAACATAACAAAACAAACTGAAAACAGCAGAGGCATAAAAAAAAAAAAGAGATGGAGGTTGATGGACTGTCTTCTCTTCTTACCGATATCCTTCTGAGGGCTTTGAGCTCCAGGAAGGTGAGATGTTCAGCCAGCTCCATGGGCTCCAGGTGGTCGAAGAGCAGAGAGGCCTTTCCTTTCTTTAGAGTCCCTCTCCTCTGAGTCACGCGTCGCATCCAGTCAAAGGACGGGCTGAGGACAGAGACAGAATACATGTTATGCACAGAGAAACATTCAAATAAACCCATCGTAGGCAAAGATTCTTCAGTCTTCATCTGTACTCTGTAGTTACACACAGACGGATTCAAATAAAACCTTTTTTCTTCAGCTTACATTGAGGAGATGTCGAGGAGCATGTGGTGTTCCTCTGAGCCCAGTCTGAGCGCAGACTCTCTGAACTCCTCAGTGATCCGGATCAGACCCAGGTCCAGGTTAAACTCGGCTGGAAACGTCAGGATCCAGTACCTTTTATACACACAGAAATATGTCATTACTGTCCACACAATGTAAAAATCATAAAAGTATGCACTAACTAACTAATTAAAAAAAACTAATAAAATAGCAAACTGACTAACTAATTAAATAACTAACTTAAGGGGAGACACTACAGGCAAAAGTAAATTCTTAAAATTTTACAATTTTGGGCCAGTTTGATCTCTGAACATGTAAATGTTCACCTGGACTTTAATAAATGACCTAATCTTTACACTAAGGAGTGTAATTAATGCACAAATCGGCATTTCTCCATAGAACTATATGGGAAATTGTAACTTCAATGACCATTTTCTCATAAGTGCATTTTTCTCACATTGTGGCAACAACATCTCCACTTTAGTAGCTCCTACAGACTCCAAACTTTGTGTCTAGTAGTAAACAATATTCTGAAGTTTTGTTCAGAGGGATTTTGCAATATTTCATTCAAACCCGGATTTATTGAGTTTTGAACCCCAAAATTAGATTTTTTTCTTTTTTTTTTTACAGAATTATTCACTAATAACTAGTTTATTCAAAAACTAAACTAAATATCCCAAATCCCCTCTGAAGAAAACTTTGCAACTAATATATCAACAAAATAAAACCACACATTTAAACTGGTCTCTATCCATACTTTAGATTTAGTCGCCAAAAATATAAGCAATTTTGGCCATTTTCATGCATGAAATACCTAACTTTTATATGAAAAGATAAAATTTAAATGAAACTTCCAATACATTTTCTTCTCATATTTTCATCAGTAATATACAGGAAAAGTTTAATTTTGATAACCCTCAATCAAATTTTTTCCCCTATTCCACCTGCAGTGTCTCGCCTCAATAACTAAATAAACTTAAAAACAAGCGTCCAAGCTAACAAAATAACCAAGTAAATGACTCACAAACTAATGAAATAAGTAACTAACTAAATCGTTAAGCCCTTATCGGCTCAAATGACCCTCAAGGGGCCTTCAAATAATAATAACATTCAAAAGATGTGCTAATGTTTTACTGCTATAAATTACACAAACAATAACTTAGAGCAAACACTGCAGGGCAAATACTGACACATCTGTGTAATGTTCCTTTCAAACAGTATTTTTCAATGTGTTATTTAGTAGCCTAGCAAACTAGCAAACTAACAAAACAACAAAGTAGCAGTTGGATGTAACCCCAGTTCTATGAGTGCTTCCTCCTGACCTCATGAAGAAGCAGATCTTGAGTCGCGTTTTTTCACAGTTCTCTCCTTTACAGCTTCGGTACGTGGAGTTTGAGTCAAGGAACTTTAAGAAAAGACTACCCCTCCCCGTGCTTTACCTAACTAGATCCCTCAAGTTATTTTTGTTTCAAAGTACTGCAATGAAAGTGAAAGTTGCTCAGTAAAAAACGTAAAGCACTGTAAGGAAGTATTTGCTTTATAAAGTACTTTAGTATTCAAAGTAGTACATTATTTTTATTATAAATTAGTGCCATGAATAATAATTTTGCGGCTTCAAAAACATGGGACATATGAATACGTACAATACTTCTGAAAATGTAAATTAGTATTTTCCTCTTCAGTTCACCCTGGTTTAACTCGTAAATGACCAAAAGTTAAAAAGGCCAATTGCAACTCTATTGCTAATACAAAACTGTCAGGTTGGATCAGTACTAAATTAAAAAATATTGTATGTTTCTACACAATATGATGCTTTTTAATTGCAATTTACTTTTAAGTCAATGATAGGGCTGAACTAGTTAAACCAGGGTTCGTAAGAAGTGTCTACTTTTGATTAATTTGTGAATTAATCAATAGACCAAAACATGTCCTACACAATAGCACAGTAATGAAGGGATATTTAATCATAAATCTAAGCAAAACAGTATTGCCTTTGGCCCTTCGCCAGCAATTTTGTAACCTGGCGTGTGCCAGATTGATATGCGTATCTCTCTGATTTGAGTTCTACGCATTATCAATCTGGAAAGGCTCTCGTACGATCCAGTCGGGAAAGGGAGAGACCATTACAAGCAGTACTTGAAGATAATTGGGTGAAGCGCCCGATGGTAGCCGCCTACCGTAATCAGCGGCAGAGCGTCTCGGTGTGACGTCATAGCACCATGTCCCGCCTTAAACCCCAATGGAGGCACGTCATTGGTCCCGCAGCTTTCGGAGTCGAGCCCAATCGTAAGGGATTGGAGCCTTTCAAGATGTATCACACATGTGTGAAATCACAAATCTCGTGAGAATACATCTTGCAGCGCAAGGTTAGCAATTTTGGCCCTCCACAGAAAAAGCTCTGGGCACCCCTGAGTTAAACTAGTATTAATAAAAGTGCAAATCTGACAACAGTCTTATTAATTAATTGAATTATACATCTGCACAGGGCCTCCATCAGCTCCAGAGCAGACATGATAATGTGATTAAATTAGAGAAAAAACCACGATGCAACCAGCTTGTCTGCACTCCGCGAGTAACGAGTAACAACAGCTTTTTACACGAGTAAAAAAAAACTTATAACACAAGTAATAAGTTGTCAACAAAAATACTACGTACAGATCCTCAAAACCTCTACTTAAGTACGGTACTGACCTAGAAGTAAGTAAGAAGTATTGGTAGCAATAGCAGTAGTATTTGAAGGATATAAATACAGTAGTTTCTCGGCCAGTTCTGTGGAGGAGATGTACCAGCGATGCATGAGGAGCACCACACGAGGAAGAACTTGTCCGTTCACGTCTCCGCTGTGATCTGCACACAAACATGGAATACATTACACAAAAAAACAGCATAAAATGTTAAAACAAATCTTGCTCCAACAGCCTGTACATGATCAGTAGTTTTAATGTTATCTTTGTTCTGTAAATTATACCAAAAGGTTACCGCCCCTTTTTAGGTGATAAGCTCCGCACATTAAGGCCCCGTCCACACGAAGACGATGACGAGCCTAAACGCAAAAGTATTATATCAAACCGGCCTATCATCCACACAAAGTCGGCGTTTTGGGGGGTTTGTAAACGATAAAGTTTGGAAAGATTTCAAAACGCCTTTTCCGCGGCTCCATTGTTACTGCCTCTCCGCAGCTTTCCTAAAACGATGACGTCACAGCGCCAGCGTTGTGTATGTTTTGCATAATCTACTGACCTTATAATGGCTTTATCAACCCAATCCAGCCTGTTCTGACCGTGATACTTCTCCTCTGCTTCACCGCGAGGCACAGCTGACACACGGAGTAAAGCCCCAAATTATCCTCCATTCTGTCTGTGTTTTTGTACTGACAGCTACAGTCCGTTTTCATTTCTGCTCTCGTCCTTTAAATCTAAAACATAAATCCACCTCTTTGTTTCTTCTGTAAATAAATAAAAAAATCCAAGGAATAGTTTCATTTCACCGTGATGGGTCTGTTTACATTCTACTGCGCATGTGCCATCTACAGTGTTGTTCTACTTTGGGAGGCGTCCTGTAGTGGTGTCACAGCGCCACACACAGGCCTGGAGCTGTACTACAGCGTTTCCACTCAAATGAGTAGATCCATGTGGATGCACACATTTACTGAACGGGCTCAATATTTACAGAGAGCGTTTTTGAAATTATACGCGTTTTGTCTTCGTGGACTAAGATCAATGGGAGATCTTAGGTTTTAAAGTGGGCTTCAAGTCACAAAGTGTATCATGCACGGCCACTATGTGTCGCTGGTCACCGCCCTTTCTGACCTTTAACAAGTAAATATTCAGCCCGGTTAAACATGCTGCACCTACTTTACTGAGAAAGTGAGTAAGCTAGTGGATTATTTTGTGTTGAATGAACCATAGAAATGCACAAAATCTAGCATGTCCTCTCTTTGGATTCTCTGGAGCAACAAATATCTTCCGTTACATCCCTGTCATATAAATAAAACACCTAAAATGTTCTTTTCCAGACGTAAATGTGATGTCTCCTCGTTCACCTTCGGTTATCAGGGCAGTAACCTTTTGGTGACGTGGATGTTGCTCCCTTCTCTGTGAGTGTGTACAATATGATTATGCATGATGACGGCTGTGCGTATGTTTGTGATGTAGCCCCATGTGCGCAAGAAGTATTTCCCCTGAGGAACAATACAGTGCACTTTATCTTCCCTGACCTTTAACCAGACAGAGGCAATCTGTTTATGAAAGTTAATTCCCAACCTTTTTCTGTCAGCGACCCGTATTTTACCAGTGGACACTGTGTAGGTCCCTGACAAACCGATGTATTTTTAGGGACATTCAGAGTAATTTCAGTGGTTAATATGTTTAAAAGACGAAAAGAACAGCTGTCTAGAATAAATGTTTGCGTCAGCTCTCATTTGATTTGTTGTGTGTTGTTTTTTTTGTGTCTGTAACGACCTTTGAGACGACTTTGGGTGATACAAAAATAAATTGTTTGATAGATGGATAAAAGGTTCACCTGTCACTGTTCAACTCAAATTTCCTCAGGATTATTACAGTAAGATTAGTTTAACTACATACTGTAGGTAGGGGGCGGGACAAGGAATATTTTTTTTTATTTTTTTTTTAGCACTTTTCAAAAGTAGCTCTGGATTACCTGTACAGTCACCATTAGGGCTGGGTAGCTTTCAATTTCTTTTTCGACACCAGTACTTCAACGATACCTGGTTTACGAAACCAGTACCCCATCATCTAGAACAGGGGTTTTCAACAGGTGGTCCGTGGCCCCCTGGTGGTCCATGGCAGTACTGCTGGTGGTCCGTGACTTGCTATCCAGTTTAACTACTAAAAATAAAGGGATGCTGCATATTGAATATTCATGAATATCAAGTTGATATATGTCTTAATAACTCTACTTATGTTATTTTAAACATTTGAGAAAACAAAGCATTGTAAAATAAAGTATAGAGTATATAGCCCTCTTTTATACAAAAAAATAGGCCTATATTGCACACACTTTTTTGCGATCTGAAGGAGGAGGCACTGACCGAACGCTTGGATGCACTGATGCAGGAGCCCGTCCAGAGTCGCCGCCTTCCTCAGCACCGGAGATCCCATCGCGCAACTCTCCAGGAAGTGAGACGGGCCACTTCCTGTTTACAGCTCTCCGCCAATCACAGCGCTCCTGCAGAGACAGGAGAACAATACTCATCACTTTACTGGCATTCATCGTTTCTCGTTTCTGGTTTAGGCCTCATCTCATCGCAATACCAGGAAAAAAAAACGTTGCAATCGTTTGAGACAACGCAAGAAATCCCATGTCGACAGTTTCCTCCGTGCCCTTGTTAGATTGTAATTTTAAAAAATGGCACCATCCAGCTAGAGAGCTCTCCATCACAACATTCAAGAGCCTATAGTTTAAAATTGAGGTGCAGATTTCTAGTCTGTTATGGCGAATTTCTCTATAATTTCTCTATAATTCTTGGGCCAATCCACATGAAACAAAAACTGTCAGAAAGTTCAATGTCTTCTCTGTCTGCACATATGAGCTAAGGTCTAATTATTTTCGCATGAAGGTGTCCAAAAGTGGTGACAATATTCAAAAGCATGTGCGTGGTGTTGGCCAGTACAAAGAACTTTTAGCCACAACAATATGTCAGGTTTATGAATCCAATCACTATCACACAATGATCAGGGAAAACATTTAATTTTCTTTCTGGAAATTTCTTTCAAAAACTGTTTCACTCCCAGAGTTGTATTGGCACCTGCCCTCCATCTGCGATAGAACTCTATAACGTGAATGCAACCTATTGGTCCCGCAGCAGCATCAACCTTACCTAAATTAGTCCACAATACCGACACATACAGTTGTGGCCAAAAGTTTCCATACCCTGGCAGAATGTCAGAGTGTGTAAACGTATGCATTTCATAGAATATGAATGATAACACAAAAACCTTTATTTCACTCATGGTTAGTGGTTGCATGAAGCCATTTATTGTCAAAAAAAAGTTTGTTTACATACAGTACAGGCCAAAAGTTTGGACACACCTTCTCATTCAATGTGTTTTCAATGTGTTTGCTTTATTTTCATGACCATTGATAAAGAAGAAATTCCACTAATGAACCCTGATAAGGCACCTGTGAAGTGAAAACCATGTCAGGTGACTACTTCTTGAAGCTCATCGAGAGAATGCCAAGAGTGTGCAAAGCAGTAATCAGAGCAAAGGGTGGCTATTTTGAAGAAACTACAATTAAGATAAGATAAGATAAGTTTTTTATTGATCTCACAATGGAGAAATTTACTTGTCACAACAGCTCTTAGGACAGTATCACACAGGAGGGTGCACAAAGTCAGGAAAAGTGTCATCAAAGAAGCAAAACAACAGGTAATAGTAATAATAGTAACAATAAAATAAAATAGAATAAAGATAGTCTCTTAGCGTCTCTCTGTAAATAAACTGTACAAACATCTCTTAAGCACTAAATAG
>OMNZ01110051.1:4552-16047 GCA_900303255.1 Lesueurigobius sanzi
TTGTATTAAACCAGGTCTAAACCAGGTCAAAACCAGGCCTAAACTAGGTGTAAACCAGGTCTAAACCAAGTCAAAACCAGGCCTAAACTAGGTGTAAACCAGGTCTAAACCAGGTGAGAACCAAGTCTAAACTAGGTCTAAACCAGGTCAAAACCAGGCCTAAACCAGGTGTAAACCAGGTCTAAACAAGGTGAAAACCATCTAAACAAGGTGTAAACCAGGTCTAAACAAGATCTAAACCAGGTCTAAACAAGGTGTAAACCAGGTCTAAACAAGGTGTAAACCAGGTCTAAACAAGGTGAAAACCAGGTCTAAACAAGATCTAAACCAGGTCTAAACCAGGTGTAAACCAGGTCTAAACAAGGTCTAAACCAGGTCTAAACCAGGTGAAAACCAGGTCTAAACAAGATCTAAACCAGGTCTAAACCAGGTGTAAACCAGGTCTAAACAAGATCTAAACCAGGTCTAAACCAGGTGTAAACCAGGTCTAAACAAGATCTAAACCAGGTCTAAACCAGGTGTAAACCAGGACAAAACCAGGTCAAACGAGTCCCTGGTGTTTTAGACTTAAAAATGTTGATATTTCTGATTGGACCGATTGTTCTACACCACAGGTGTCAAACACGCGGCCCGCGGGCCAAACGCGGCCCATGAGATGTCTTCATTCTGAGCATGTCAAAACAAAAAGTAAGTCTCTAGTCCATTCCTGTCAGGAGTTATGGATGTTTAAAGAAATAACCAAATGCTCACTTCAGCTGCTAGGGGGCAGCCAACATCTAAAAACAGAAGGATTTCCACACCTGTCCAGCAGAGGGCACTGACATTATAAAAGCTACAAAAACAGAAGGTGTTCTGTTTCTGGTAAAAGTGTTGTTTTTAGTGTTTTACGGCCCCCTGGTGGCACAGGCTTGTAATACAAGAGTAAGCCATTATTGTTATGTATTAGGTCCTGTATCTTTGACCAATTTTAAAATGTAAATCAAATGTGCTGAATTATTACAGTGCTAATCATTATTATTAATTTATTGAAAAAATGTTTTGTCAATAGTATTTTCCTGTTTACAATATATGCGGCCCACGACCCGCCGTCGTAGGTGAATTTGGGCCCAAGACCCAAATGAGTTTGACACCCCTGTTCTACATCTTTAGATTTACTGACTAATTAAACCACTATTCAAAATACTTTCATTTTTACTCCAGTTTAAAACTGTTGTGGTGTAGGAAGTGCATTTACGTGCTCTAAAATGTCAAGGTAAAGTAAAAAGTATTCATCATAAAATTTACTAATTTCATAAAAATATATTAAAATTGTACTTTTCATTTTGTTTCTTTGAACAAGGGCTTGTTTCAAAAAGTTATTACAAATTACCAAATACAGTAACACCCCCCCAATAAATATACACAAATACAATTTATAAAAGTGTGCTTTTGCTCACAAACTCTAATTTCAAAAAAGTGCAATAACAAAACTGAAAGTTCAAGTTGTTTGGCTTCTGGCTTTCAAATCTCATTCATATTTATAAACAGCCAAATGAACAACACTTTTTTAAAGGATAACTCTGATCATTTTATGTTTCCAAAAGTGAAGTACCAGTGATCATGAGGACTCGTTGTCGTCGTCGTCTCCATTGTGATCAGGAGGTCCGTGCAGAAAGGCCTCCTTCTCTGTGGACATGGGGTCTCCTGTTATCGTACTGGACAGTCCGTATGTGGCCGACTTGGCCAGAGCTGCTTCTGTGCTGTTCCGGAGGCCGTAGCTAAAGTAGATTACAAAACCTGGAAGGAGAGAGGAAATATTAACATATTATAGCCTAGAGGAGGGCCAGTGGACCACTTTTACAGATAATCTTATTTCATTTCATTATAAGCATAACAGTCATTCAGACTTGCTCCCAGAACATGTTGGGTCCTCCAGGGCTGCCTTTTGTCACCGGTTCTGTTCATTATTTTTATAGACAGAACTTCTAGCTCCAGTCAGGGGCCGGAGGGGTCCAGTTTGGGAACTACAGGGTTTCATCTCTGCTGTTTGCAGATGATGTTGTTCCGTTCGACCTTCAGTGTGCACTGGGGCACTTTACAGACAAATGTGAGGTTCTCAACCAGAAAAGGGTGGGCTGCCCTCTCCAGGTCAGTGAAGAGTCCTTGCCTCAAGTGAAGGAGTTGAAGTACCTTGGGGTCTGGTTCATGAGTTCCTCCTCTCACCTATGAACCTGGTTTAATCCTGTTCTAGATCTGGTTTAGACATAGATCCAAGATCTCAGATACAAGCGGTCGGAGTGAGTTTCCCCCTGGCATCTGTTTCTGAGACTCTCCTCCTGTCCTCCAGGGGCTATATCTTTGAGCTGGCCTGATAACGCCTCAGGATCCGCCAGGAAGACCTGGAGGAAGTTTGTGTAGATCGGGAAGGCATCTCTGCTCAGACTGTTGTTTCCATGACCCAGCCATAAAGTGGAAGAAAATGGATGCATAAGATGGGGAATTTAGAGGTGCTGACAATATATTTTAGAATTTTTTGTATTTGATCTTTGTTGGGGCCGATCCTAATCCTCAAAACTACCTTTAAGGGGCAGAGAATTAATGCTAGAGAGACGACTTTGTGCTGCCTTCATGGGGTATGGTAAATACCACTTTTATGCCTTTTAATGGGTTGATGCAAAGCCCAAACAATGTAATTAGCACTTAACATTACATTGATTGTTTTTATCGAGTGTCATGTAAAAAGCATTGTCCTGAGCCTGATGTTGCGTATCCCTGAACCTGACCAATAAAAACACCCAGAATGAAGAAAATGCTTGCATTTTATTCTACGTATTGGGTGAAATGTTTCGGATGCGGCTTTGAGAGAAATTTACCGATAACCATCCAAATTGCGAATCGTATCCATGTTCCTCTGTCCAGCTGCATCATGAGGTACACATTGATAAACATACTGGCCACGGGCACGATCGGCAGCAAGGGCACCTACAACACAAAAAAGCATTCTCCAGTTTTCACATTTTATTATCCAAGCCATAAATATTAAGGTAGCCCAAGCATGTCTTTACTGTTATGACTTATGCATTTTATTTTTACTATAAACATGATCCATTTGTCCAACTTCTGTCACATAAAAAGTAAAAAGAACATACTCGAGGGTGCCGAACTTTGAGATGACTTACCTTGAAGGCCACTTTGGCTTTGCTCTGTGGTTGTCTCCAAACAATAACAGTGAGAATGAGACAAATGATGAAGATGACGGTGAGAAGAGCCAGTGACCAGTGCTCCATTCCGCCGTGAACAGCCACAATGGCGAAGACACACACCAACACGCCTGGACGGGAGATAGTCACAGGCATCAAAACAACGAAAGCAAATGGAAATTGAGCAACTTCAAGACGGTTGCGATACCCTGGACTTTGTGAATGGCTAAGGTAGGAGGTACTTCAGGTTTTACGACAAATATCTTAGGTGTTTGTGAAGTACTGACCGAGCAGACTGGTGCAGATGTTGACCACGAAGCCGGACTGTCGGCTGGGCTCGTGGTTCGACGGGAACAAGAGGCTCCTCAGAGTCAGACTGTCACTGGGCAAGATGTCCGTGGTCCCCTCGGTCATAGACTCCGCTCCGTCCGTCTCCTCCTGAGTGTTGGCCATTTCATAGACCATACTGGGCTGCTCCGACTGGTACCTGAATATACAGGCCATCAAGGTTTATTACATTACATTTACACTGTGGTTACTGTAAAGTTTTATGGTCTGTAGCAAATGAAAGGTATGAAAAAACACCCCATTCCATCAATAAAGCCATCAATAAATATTCTGGCCTAAATTAAAGACTTAGGGCCCGATCATGGTGCGATGACATGAACCAATCAAAGAGACCATGAACCAATCAAAGAGAGATTCCTACAATGATGCCAGCCCTCATTTATTCAACTTGCTCATGGAAAAATCAAAGCGTATATGAGGTGTAGGAAACATCACTATTTGTTTTTCAGCATTTATTAATCTAGATGTGCACGGGCGTATCTTGCTCCAACCCTTCACCAGCTCTGGAGGCGGGGCATATACACCGATGACAAACGACCAAGAATACAGCTTTAACAGCATAACTGCTTTGCCATATCACATAATAATTATTGGTGTCAAGAGAAGGGTTAGAAAGCCAATGGCGTGCATATTCATGGACAGACTTGGTTTACACACATACGCCATGGGAGTGAGTTCCATGTGCATCCCGGGCCAGAGACCTGGGCCAGGCCCAGTAGGCAGTTGTGGCACATCATTTTAAAATACCAAAAAACACTGTAGCCATTGGCCAAACTTGTGATGATGGCTTTGTCGCTTTAAATGCGCCGTGTACCAGAACTCACCTGGGTCTGAGAAGATTCTGATCCAAGTCTAGGTGTAGACCTGGCTGAAACCTGGTCTAGACCTGGTTTAGTCCTAGTTTAGTCCTGGTTCATTGTAATAGCCTTCATCCGCTTTAAATGTGTTTAAGGAAACAATGACGAGACAGCTTCTCCTCATTGTTTCCAATGAGGAAACAATGAGGAGAAGCGTTCCACCCCCTGGTGGAACGCTTCGTCTTAACCATCAGCTCCGTTGTGCCAGGGGGAGTATTCCACCCTTAGAGACTAAACGATTATGTTTTTAGGGACTAATGGTATCGGGGAAAAATATTTTCCTTTACAGCTAGTGTTGATCCCATATCGGCTCCAAACAAGCCTTATTGAAAAAGGCTTGTTTGAAGCTGATACGCGTGGAAGGAACCAGCAATTTGATTAAAATGATTTTAATATGCATTAGCCCAACAAAATAAAGGCTTTTTAGAAAATGTTAATAGAGAATTAATGTGCCTTGGTTTTATGTTTATTTTTTAATGAAGTATTAGTATTACTCATTAGTCATTTATCAAGGCAGGTGCTAAATAGCTATTTATGGTGGTGTTGCATCTAATTTACCATTTGAAATTACATTTATTGCAGTATAACATCCCCAAATCATAATGTAAATGAGAGAATGCTGCAGGAGTAAAAACAAATCCCCAAATGAGCCCATTTTTGCACATGCTGCTTGTTTTGCACCTGAGCAAACGTTTGGTAAATGACCCCCTGGTATTGTATTGTTGTATTTACCTGAGGACCAGCACACAGGCAGCCACCAGAGTGTAGGCCAGCAGAGTGCCAATAGACATCAAGTCCACCAGGTCCTTCAGGTCAAACAGTAAAGCCATCACCGCTGCAAAGACACAGGCAAAGTTTACTGAAGGCAACTCAGCCATCTGTAATTTGTTATGTACAAGCACAAGTACAACACGTATTTGATTGAAAATAACATGAAGAACACAGACTCTTTCTACCATCCTCCTTCCACGAGGCTGGGCCTCGGCATCGGCTACGTACCAGACAGCAGCCCAGCCACCACGGTCGCGATGATGGGGGTCTTCCTCTCGCTGACCCGGGCCAGGAGCGAGAAGAGCAGGCCGTCGCTAGCCATAGCAAAGATAATGCGGGGCAGAGGAAACATGGAGCCAAGGAGGCTGACCGCAGGAGGAAGGAGGAGGCACACATTTACATGAAATACACCGTCATCATGTGGTCTGGGAGCGCAGGGACTCAGCAGCTCATATCAGTGATTAGACACTCAGATTAATGAATAAAGAAGCTCATTTCACTCATGTTTGCTCTGTGACCACTAGTCTCACTACTAATAATAAGATACTATATAATAGGGCTGGGCGATATGGCCACAAAAATGTATCACGATTTTCAATTCATGTGTATAATGTCTTTTAAAGGCGACAAAAGCCATCTGCTTCTTCTTGGGTTTAGACCTGGTGTTGTAGTGGTTTAGTCCTGGTTAGGCCCTGTTTGAGTCCGAGTTCCAGTCCAGAGTTTTGACCTGTTTCCCTCATGGTTTAGTCCTGGTTTAGTCCTGGGTTTAGTCCTGGGTTTAGTCCTGGGTTTAGTCCAGGGTAGTCATCGTTTCATTCTGTCCCTGGTTTAGTCCTTTTTAGTTTGGTCCTGGTTCAGACCTTGATTTCAGTCTCTGCTTTAGTCCTGGTTTAATCCAGATTCCGTCCATGATATTGTCTGATTTTAGACCTGGTTTAGACCTAGTTTTCTCCTGGTTTGTTCAGCGGTTTTTATGATTAAAAACCGCTGAATCACACAGCGGTTTTTATGATTAAAAACCGCTGAATCACGATATGACGATGTTCCCAAAAAAGCAGATCATCATGGAGACCAGATCACGATTAGATTTTAATCATCATATCGCCCAGCCCTACTATATAATACAAATAATAATGACAATTATTTTCTTTTTTTAGAGCACTACACAGGTATTTTATCTCTGTTGTGTGTGAATCATACGTCTCAAAATCATCTTGGAGCCAGATGCAGTGTTGGGCAGGTTAAAATTGTAATGCAGTCTACAGTATATTACTAGGTACAGCTTTAATAATGTAACATGATTGTATTACACATTGTTGTTTCAAAAGTTACACTACTTTGATTTCCTTTTGGCAAAATATAAAGTGAGAATAATGTCGGCGTGCTGAAGTGCAGTGGATGCTGTTTCCATTCTGTTTTGTTTTGACGACTCGAGCCTCTGATCTTCTTCTACTCCAGTATCTAGATTTGGTGCTGTATTTTATGGGGAGAGTTTGGCTTTTTCGCTCGTACATCAATCTTCTCACAAGTAAGATGTTATATTCCTTCGATACTGAAAAAAGAAATATATTTCTGTATTACTTTACTTAAGTTATTCCCAACACAGGCCAGAGGTTCTAAACTGGAGGGCCAGGGACCCAAAGGTGGGTCACAGAACCATTTTCAGTGAGTCTTTTCCAGGTATATTTCTTTCAATATCAACAGAAAAGGATTGCATTCTTTTCATCACAATTTGAACTTCTTATTCTTGTTTATTGCTTATCATTAATTTGTAACCTTGAATTATGTAGGAAACAAAAAGGGCTTGACTTAAAATATGTTTTATATTTTAAATTCTCCAAAATTGGCATCCTATATTCTTTTCTCAAGGAGCTTCATGATGATATACTTCAATTTGATCTTACAGTACTTTCTTGAGGGCTGACTCCTGAGAGAAGGCTGCCTCCTCCGTTCTGAGTGAGATGCTGAATGTGGAGCTGAGTTCCTGTGCTCCAGCAGGCTGTGTGTGTTTGTGTTTGTGTGTGTGGGGGTGGGGCTTAGAGGGCGCCCCCTGGTGGTTAGTGGTTTAGACAGTAGCCTCACCTGCTACTACACCCGATGCTATGGTGGCTGTTAGGGGGGTTTTGGTTCGTGGGTGGATTTTAGCCAAACATTTGAAGAGCAGGCCGTCCTCTGCCATGGCCCAGATCACACGGGGCATGGGGAACATAGAGCCGAGCAGACTAGTGAGGGAGAGAGAGACACACCATGCACATCAGGACACAGACCACACATCCTCATCCAACAGGGTAGTGAGTAAATACTCCTATATTTGATCCGGTGTGTTTAATAATAATGCATCGGTTTTATATAGCGCTTTTTTGGACACTCAAAGACGCTTCACATGGCATTATTCTTTCACTCCACACTTGGTGGTGATAAGCTACTATTGTAGCCACAGCTGCCCAGGGGTAGACTGACAGAAGCGAGGCTGCCAATTTGCGCCATCGGCCCTTCCGACCACCACCACACATTCACTCTCTCACTACATTCACACAGGCAAGGTGGGTGAAGTGTCTTGCCCAAGGACACAACGACAGTCTGCAGCTGCAGGAGCCGGGATTCGAACCCCCGACCTCTCGATCATAAGACGACCCGCTCTACCATCTGCGCCACCGTCGCCCCGGTAAGTTGAAGTCTGATACTATTTAAGAAGAAATGCCAAGAACTATTTACATGCCAACTGATTTATGTTTTGCTTTAGTGCTTTGAGTATTATCGTTGTGTCCTTGGGCAAGACCAAGCCCGTAAGAATGCCATGTGAGAGTGTTTGGCTTGTGGTGGTTGGAGGGGCCGATGGAGCAGATTGGTGGCCTCACTTCCGTTAGTCTACCACAGGGCAGCTGTGGCTAAAAAAGCAGCTTAGCACCAGTGTTGCTAGTTACTTTAAAATTTAAAATAAAATATTTAATATTACTAATAGCAGCTTTAAAATATTGCTGTTTCAAAAAATTTAACTGAGTTACTCTATTTTGAGCTACTTTTGAGTTACTTTTGGCATTATACCCACTATAAAAGTAGTGAGTATAATGCCACAGAGCAAAAGTAGAGTTTTCCTTTCCCTCAGCCCTCCACATTCTCTGTGTTTTGTCTCAACAGTGTTATCTACACGAGCCTCCACAGATCTTCTTCTACTGTAGCATCCAACTTTTGGTGCTGCATTTTATTTGAGGGGAGTTTGGCATTTTTTGTTTGTTCAGTACAAACCATTTAAATGCACTTGTAACTCGAGTTACTTACATTGTAATGACTAAAATATCACTGTATTTTGTTTAAGTAATATATTATGTTCCTCAGTTACTGAAAAAAGTCATATTTCTGTAACTAGTTACTTTAGCAACACTGCTTACCACACTGAGTATGGAGTAAATGAATAATGTCTACAGTGCAACGCTTTGAGAAACTTGTGACACAGGCTTGAGAAGCGCAATACAAGTGTAAGCTATTATTATAATTATTATTATGAAAGTGTTAATCATCTAATAACAACGTCCTGGGTTTGGAGTTTGCATGTTCTCCTGGTGTCTGTGTAGGTTTCCTCCGGGTGCTCCGGTTTCCCCTACCACTAAAAACATGTACAATAGCTCAGAATGAATGAGAGAGTGAATGGTTGGTGGTGGTCAGAGGGGCCGATGGCGTAGAATGGCAGCCTCGCTTCAGTCACCACAGAGTATGGAGTCAATGATTTAAGTTTACAGTGCAGCGCTTTGAAAACATGGTATACAAGTTTGAAAAGCGCAACACAAGTGTAAGCCATTAGTATTATTGCTTCTGCTGGGATGCAGACTTTTCGACTTTTGACGATGCGTTGACTGAATCACTGTGAGAATGTGATTATTATGAGATAGGCTAAATCAGTGAAAAAAGAGGAAAAAATCTGCACAGCCAGTAGCTCCCAGAGGAAGGTTTTTTTATTGTTGCTCACACCAGATGTGACGTTTCGGGTCAAGGTCCTTCATCAGACCTGCCTGATGAATTTTTTCCTCTTTTTTCATTGATTCCGCTTTGGTCCGGCGCGTTAACTATGGTCACTGAGATGTGCGTGTTTTTCTTTTCACTAGACTAAATCAGTGCCACACTGTCTGAACTGTGACCACACTGGTCATCTGCTCTAAATTTCTCTGTGTGTTGTGTATTTTTAATTTGAACCTTGTGTCTGTAATAAAGTTTGAAGATGATGAATGAATGATGATGTTAAAGGTTGACGACGACTGCTTAGATTCACAATTAGACAATCATTTCACAAAAAGTATTATGAGGTCAGGTCAATGAAGAAGCAACAAATCAAGTTAGGGTTTTCAATAACATCAGTTATGTTTTGTTAACCTCTTAAGCCCGTGGCTGTTTTTCTGAATGTGGTACATATACTCATACTCTGAAGGCTTTAACAGCTTGTAAAATGTCTAAAATGTTCATATTGCTCTCATATGATATGAATGTCTATGGGGAGACTGTAGATGTGAACATTTTCAAGAAAATCACAGTGGGCATGAGTATTTGAGGTTGAAAGTCAGAAAATATGAATTCTGCCTAAAAAGAAACCTACATTATAGCAGGTCATCAGCTTGTTTTCATTGTAAAGAAGCAAATAAACATCAACAATAGAAACTACATGCTAATTTTTACCAACTGTTTATCAATAATAACAATAAATAATTGAAAAGTTATTGAGGTTTTGATTTAAAATAGTCTAGGCGGAATCCCATTGTAATAAATAGGGCACAATTTGGCCAAAAAAATTTGTAATATTTCAATGAAATTGAAAATGTTGGATCTTATTCATATACAGTATTTGGTCATAAAATACAGTCCCCCCCCAAAAAATACATGTTTTTTTGTGAACACATTTTTAAAAATAGATTTAAAAAAAACAAGGATTGTCTCTAAAAGTGGCAAGTCCCCAAAAATGGGGACGTTAGGGCTTAAGAGGTTAAGTGACCATTGTCTTGTTTATAAATTGTAGTCAAAGTAAACATAGTCCACATGCTGAGTTGCAGTAGGCAGTTCTTACCTGGTGGAGAGCGCGCACAGAGAGCCCACAGCCACAGCGTAGGTGGCCTCGTCCCAGCCCACGTACTTAAAGGCCACGGGCAGAGGGCTGTTCTTATCCAGCAGGTAGTAGGGCATCATGACGGTGAGCGCCGCCGACACCCCGAAGTACGCCACGAAGCAGATGAGCAGCGAGGCCACGATCCCGATGGGAATGGCCCTCTGCGGGTTCTTCACTTCCTCACCTGGGTCAGCGCAGGCAAAGGAGAGGGGAAGTCACCAGATCAAAAATGTAGAGTTCTGACAAAGGCAATACAGCTGTGGTTCTCAACTGGTTTGGCGTCGTGACCCATCATCAGCCAAGAATGACAAGCCGTGACCCAATTGACAATTGAATAACGTAAAATATAGTCTTTTCCACACAATTATTATGGAATAAGCATGAAAAGCCTATAAAGTTCACATCATGACCATTGAAACAGACAATACTGCATCTACTGTCAGCTAGATTTTTCTTGAAATGAGATTTGAGTTAATAGGTTCAGGAAACTTGCCATTGGGACAGGTTTTTTCCACTTAGATCAGGGGTCTCCAAACTTTTCCCGTGGAGGGCCGCATATTGAAGCATACACAACATGGAGGGCCAAAGACCTGGATCATTCCTGGTTTATTCTTAAATTGGATCACATTTAGTTCTTGATTAGTCCTGATTTAGCCCTGGATTTGTTTAGTCCTGGTTTAGTCATAGTTTAGTCCTGGTGTAGACCTGGTTTAATCCTGGTTTAGGCCTCCTTTTAGTCCCATTTTAGCACTGGTTTGGACCTACTTTAATCCAGGATTAGACCTGATTTGCTCCTTAGACCTGGTCCAAGGTTAGACCTGGTTTAGAGCTGTTCTGGCCTGGTTTAGTGTAGACTATGGTTGGTTTAGTCCTGGAATAAAACTGGTTTAGACCTGAATCAGTTCTGGTAGATTAGATTAGATTAGACAATATGTAGTTCTTGATTTGTCCTGATTTAGTCCTGGTTTAATCATAGTTTAGTCCTGGTTTAGCCCTGATTTAGTCCTGGTATAGACCTGGTGTAATTTAGGATTTTCGACCTGGTCTTGTCCTTGTTTTAGTTTTTATTTTGTTTAGGTTTTAATTGTGTAGAATTGTTAAACTTGCAGAAAAGGATCATCTCTGGTGATGTGTGCCAATTCAACAAGACGTTTGTGGGCCACCAAAAATTGGTCTGAGGGCCGCATTTGGCCCCCGGGCCGCACTTTGGGCACCTCTGACTTAGATTAAGAAAAAAAATGGCATTTAAAA
>OMNZ01110054.1:2277-23193 GCA_900303255.1 Lesueurigobius sanzi
GCCTCTCTGGCCAGAGACTTCTCATAGAGGGAGGGCAGGGCAAAGACCTGATGGTTTTCTTTGGTCACACCTGCTACCTTTAGTGCTGTTCTCGCCAGATTTGAAAGTTTTGTTTTAGACTGCACACATACATTTCCAAAGCAAACCTGGATACCATGCTGCACCACGCTCTCTAAAATGGCCTGATAAAACACAAGCATGATTTCGCTTCTGACCCCATCGAGGCCTTTGTGTTATATTCTTGCATGAAAAGCACTTTATAAGTAAGAAATTGATTGATTGATTGATTGATCGATCGATTGATTGACGCCTATTTACGCCAATACCGCCACGGGACTGGTCCGGAACTCTAGATTAGTCAAGCTGAGCGTAGCAGATTGGCTTCTTACGAGATGTACTGTATTTTCAAGGAAGAATGGTGATACATTTTGCATCATGATGAGTAAATAATGATTAATGATGGAAAGGTTGGGAGTTCAAATCCCAGCCCAGTCATTTTGTCCTTGGGCAAGACACTTTACGCACCTTGCCTAGCGCCTTGAGTACCTTGTCTAGGTAGAAAAGTGCTACATAAAAATAGGAAACTAAATAAGAATAGATTCATTTAAATAAAAATCATAAGCAATTGGTGTTTTTGTCAAATTTAATTACAATAAGTTTTTGTTTAAGCTGCATTTTTACATGAATTTAAGCCAAAATGGCCTCAAGAATAAGCAGAACAGCAGAGAAGACGACACAAGTGAAAGACTTTTGCACGAAAAAAAAAACGATTTGGTAGACAGATGTAGCCTCTTTTCATTAATTCCCAATTTCTGAATTAGCTTGGTTGCCATGGTTTCCAGTCACAACGAGGGTTAACGTCATCGCTATTATACTTTGGGCTCATTTTAATAAAAAGATGTGAGGCAGTCAGCGATCGGATCTCAGATAACATGCGTTTTCGTGTCTGACGTAGTAATAAAAAGTGTGCCCGTCTTTTGAACGGCTCTTTGACTCGAACGGATCCCAAAGAGCCATAAAACCCGTCACTGGCAAAAATGTGCAAAATCAGTCAACTGATTCTGGTCTCCGGCATTATGACTCTCCCCCATACAGTTTGGCAAGCGCGGTCCAACTGTGAACGTTCCCCAGGGGCCTCCGCAGAGCTATAAACATCCCTGACAAGGCAGTACATAGTAGAACAAACAAGTCATACATAAAACATACAATAGCTGCCCATAAAAGATAATGATATTTAGCACTTGCCATCTATTTGCATTACTTACATTCGCCCCGGTGTGTAAATATCATATCAACAAACATAACGCAGTCCATGTTTACATTATGCTCTCCCATTATCCAGACTTACGAGCTGCTAAGTGCGAGGGTGAATTAAAATGCATGGCTCCAGTCTGGAAATGCACGCATACACACATATCGGCCGTGCCAGGGCTGAATGGACACTTCTGTTATGTTCTCCCGGTGCTGCGAGAGGTCTAAAATATGCTGAACGAGATATTCACCGGCGAGGTACGGCGCGCTTGTCAGGCCGTGATGCATTGTGTACATAGTGAGAAATACCGAGTCTTCATTTGAAAGTCAATTCCAACAGCTCGGACGCGCTCGGTGGGATTCGGAATCACAAGTCAAAGTTATGATAACGTCCCCAGGGCTGTCCGGGCAAAACTTCTCGACTGTCTCCGCCGCTTTGCAGGCTCATAAATAAAGCCGGGGGATTTTTGTGCAGACTCGAGAGAGGATTGTCGAGGTATGACAGTGTGGGAGGAAATGTAAGGGAAATGGCGTGGTGTCGGGGCATGAGGGGAAAAATGTGTTATGGCAGTTTGTGCTGTTGAACAAAATCTAATCAAAATTTCTAATCAAATGATCAAAAATCCAATCAAAATTGAATTGTAAAGCTTTTTCCTGTTGGAAATGTGAATTGGTTAGTTTTGGCCCAAACAGATTTCTTGCTCATTGTCATCAATCTTCAAATTGGTTGTGTTCACGGGACATCACAACATTCTAAACAATTAATACAATTGAAGTGGAGGGCAGCTGAAAAGTTGAGAAGGGTTAGAAGGCTGCAGACGATGGAGGGGCATGTGACTGACTAGTGGAGCTCCACTGCTCCACAGAAAATGACATCACCTCCACAGGACAAAGCTTAAACTAAGCTTAAACTAAAAGGCAAATGGTCACATTTATATAGCGCTTTTCTACCTGCTTTAGGCACTCAAAGCACTTTACATCAAGGAACCACTCACCCATTCACACTCTCATTCACACACCAATGTACACAGACACTGGAGGCAAGGTGGGTGAAGTGTCTTGCCCAAGGACACAACGGCAGTGTACACCTGCGGGGATTCCTTTAATTGGTTTTCCCTGAGGTTTCCTCAATTTTTTTACCGTGTGGTTTTTGTTTTTTTGGGGTTTTTCCTCGCCGTAGAGGAAGGTCTAAGGATGGGGGATACTCTAAGCTTGTTACTCTAAGTGATTTACTTATTCACAGGACATTACATCTGGTCCAGACATTTCATACGTGTGTGACATTTAATTCGTGTGCGACTTATTTTTGATCATTCTTGATGTCTGATATTGATTTGTTTTTGTCCATACCGACCTTTGAGATGAATTCTGTTATGATATTGGGCGTTACAAAAATAAATTGATTGATTGATTGATTGATCGAACCGCTAACCCTCCGATTACAAGACGACCCGCTCTACTACTTGCGCCACCGTCGTGAACTAATCCAAACTAACCCTGAACCTAACTCTAATCCTATCCTTAAAGGCACATTTTTTTTCTTTTTGTAGTGCAACATTATTTTTGTCCCATAAAAGTATGTTGTAAAAGTAGTAACTTCAACCCAAATAGTCAATATGTGACAAAAGGGTTACCTTTTTTGTCACATTTTGACGCCAAAGACTTCCGTGACAATAAAAATACCCCTTTTGTCACATATTGACATAAAGGTTAAAAATCAGGTATAGCACCTTTAAGGATAGTGGAGTTTACTGAAGTCGTGTTATTGAAAATGTAACTAAAAGTCGTGAAAATAAAAGTGGAGGTGACGCTCCCCTCCTCCGTCGTCTGCACCCAGACCGTCTTGGAAAGGTTTGTGCCGTAAGTATGGTAACTGTTAAAATGCTGATTTGTATTAGTTCATGCGAACTGGGGAACTCGTTTTCCCCTGATGGAGGTCCGTTGTCCCCATTTGGTTTGTGTTCATGTGCTTTCTATGTTGGAAAGTGGGGATTTTGACTTCACCAGATACAAACGGTCTTTTATAACTAATTAGCGTTTAACAGAACTATTCACATCTGGTGTTAGCATCTTAAAAGCTAAACTTTGTTTATTTCATAAACTCCCACGTAAAGTTTGTTTTTGCTCGCATTAATGTGGGTCATTTCTCTTGCAAATAGGTTACTCCAAGGACAGCGACAGTGAACAGTAAACTCGTTAAAGTAGCAGTGTTTAACCCACAAGCTCATATTTAACAATACATTTACAAATCAGTTTATTTCCGCGTCAGATGTGGAAGTCGGGAAGCTTGTTTTGACCCCAGTTTCCCAGTTGTTTTCCCCAGTTCTCGAGGTCCACATGAACGCCCCATTAGTTTATCGCTAATTTCTCTGTAATTCCTAGGCCAATCCACATGAAACAAAAACTGCCACAACGTTTAATGTCTCCCCTGTCAGCACAAATGAACTAAGGTCTAATTAATTTCTCATAAAGGTGTCCAAAAGTGGAGACAATATTAAAAAAACATGTGCGTGATGTTGGCCAGTAAAGGATCTCCGGCCAAAAGAGTAATATGGCAGGTTTGTGAATCCAACTCTATGAGAGAGAAACTGTTTTTGAAAGACATTTACAAAGAAGAAAATTGACAAATGTTGCACTTAAATCACATTCAAATACTTCACAAACCTGCCATATTATTCACATGCCAGAAAGTCCTGTCTACTGGCCAACATCATGCACATATTTTTGAATATCGTCTGCACTTTTGGACACCTTTTATGAGAAAATTCTTAGACCTTACTTCATCTGTGCCGACAAAAGACATGACATTGGACTCCAAAAGTGTTTCCATTTTGCCTAATTCCCCCTCCAATCTCAAAACACACATAGAAACACTCTTATTCACAGTAATATCATTGTGGAAACTGCAAATACCAACCGTCACAAGATGAATTAAATTGTTGAATACCAGAATACCTGAAGTTGAATACATTTTTACCTTGGCAGCAGCCCCAGCGCGCTACATGAGCTCTGACTCTCTTTGTTTTCAGCAGTACTTCACTCCCGCCTGATAAGAGGTGGTCCATGAGCTCAAGTGGGTCAGCGGCCTGTAATCGCGCTAACCGTAAAAATTGCCCTAAATGGAACTGATTACAGCTAGTCAATTACCTGGAGTATTTGTGAACTGCGGCGCGAGATGGGACCCTGCCCAAACTGTGCACATGCGTCTCTGTCTCCCGCCCAGCCTCCTGCGAACGTTAGTCCATTAATTCCCCATTTAACAGTGGGAGGCGGAGCAGGTGTGATTGATAGTCCGGGCCGTATGGTAATCCACCCAACAGTGCATTAATCCAGAGGAGAGGAAAAGCGGCTGCGGGGACCTCTCCTACCTGTTTCTTCTGCACTTCGGCTAAGCTCTGCCAAGCGTGGAGCCGTTCGTCCCGGGGTTCAGTCGCCAACGGTCGGTCGCAACGCAGTGGACGCACATGGAGAGACCGGAGAACGCAGTCAAGGCCAGGGAAAGTACGATAGGCAAGATGTGACGAAGGGGGACAGGTTTGTTCTTGGCGAGCTTTAAAGAGGGGGTAGGATTTGGTAATAATCTCAAACGCATCTTGATCATTATCTTGCATTTTTTGCTTATAAAAGGTGATGTTCATCTAAAACGGCTGTCACAAAACCTCTTGTTGTTTAACTTCGTGGTTGACTGAGAGCGCTGGCCAAAAGCTCCTCTTTCCCTGTCAGATCACTCAAACGTGGATGGATGGATGCGCAAGTGGCTCAAAACATGCCTTCAGGTGTGTTTTTTTTTATCGAGGGAACATGTAACATGGTAGAAATCTCAAAAAAGTCGATTTTGCTCAATGTCCATTTTAAGTTAAATTTAGATTTTAGGGCATACTTTGAGAATGTCCAATCTTGTCTGATCTGGGAGGCTAAGAAATGCCATGCCTTGTTACCGTAGTTCTATAGGTGCTGTAAGCTTGATGAATTGGGACGTAAACAACACTGCTAATGCTACAACGGTTAGCTCCCCTTAGAGGAAAACTTTGTGGCCGAAATGTGTCTATTCTTGAGCTCATGGAGACAACAATGTGATTCTCATTTTAGTCTAATTTTAGTTTTAGTTTTATCTGATTTGTTTCTCCTAAAATTCACTCGGAGCAACAGATGAGACCAGAGTATGAGACCTACTTGAGACACATTGGAGAATTTGTTTTAATGCCTCTATAATGTTTAACATAGAGACAAAAAGACAGTTTCAAAAAAGCCAATAGCGAGAAAGGAATATCAAGCTTGTAAATTCAAAAATGTATTTATTGAATACTGTTGAATGTACCACAAAATACTGTTTTACTGTATTCAATCTTATTGCTGCATGAAATTTAAGACTATAGTAAGAAAAAGATGAGAAAAGAACAGACAACCTTAAAATTTGATTATTTTCAGTTCATCGTAGGCAAAGATTCCTCAGTCTTCATCTGTACTCTGTAGTTGAAGTGTAGGACGTTTCTTTTCAGTTTCATCTTAAATCTCTCTGGTGTCTTTGATTGAGACAAATGGAAGATATTAAACGTGGAGAAAATTTGAGATTTAAGTAAGTTTAAATCTAAGCAGGAGTCTAATCTGAGATTTTGTACAGTCTTTTGCTCAGGAGACAAAATTAAGCAACAGGAGCATCAAGCAGTAGGCTCAGATTTATCTTAAACAAAGCTCAACGTGGTCTAGGAGAAAGGAATGAGTTATGGACTGATGAGATGCTAACATTGTAAGAACGTTTCTTCACACCAAATATAATTCAACACATGCTAAATAGTGTTATATTGAAGGCTGATGCAGTTGTTGAATGAAAGTTTTACCATTTCGCTCCACTTCTCCACTGGGGGCCCCCATTGTTGTCTTCAGCTCGTAACTGAACTCAGACCGCTCCCAACACGTCCGAGTTCGCAAGTTGTAATTAAGAGCTTGAGCTACGTTCCAAGGCATTTTTCCCAATTGGAGGTCGGAGATTTACCAGTTACCAGTTCCCTGGAACGCACCATAAATCCATGAATCCAAATGGTTTGTGGTTTATATCCAGCTCCAAATGATGCAAACTGTCATTATGTCTTTTGGCAAGAAAATTCACCCACCCTGCCTGTATGCATGAACGTGGAGTGTGAGAGACTGGTTGGCAGTGGTCCGATGGTGCAAATTGGCAGCTGTGGATCTATGTAGTTTGACTCCACCCAGGACAGAGTGAATGAATCAATATGCAGTGGTATCTGCAGTATACAAAGAAATCCCAGTTGCTTCTCGAGTGGTTATGGTTTTACTGAGTTGTTCAGGAGCTATTACGTAACACTTCCGCTTGAGAAATAGGAAATTAAATCATAACCAAGCATTGTTTAGGACCTTTAGGATCTTAAAATAGTCACAGCTAGAATTGTGATTTCTTATGCACCTTTACGCACTATACTGTAGACCCCTTGTGTATGATCTATAGCTAATTTCCCCCCCAAATGACTTTCTAGCGTTATACCTCATAGCCATACTCCAGCCACTGTGCCCCCACTGTGAGGTTAATTTATCACCGCACTGACAGGCCATGCTGACTTTTACATAAGCTATTTGTCACTGTACATAGTCAAGGTGGTTCACTGTAGGCTAAGTTGTTGTCAAGGTGGCACCTAAACTCGCGCTCGGAGATACTTGGCCGTTTCTTTTTTAACAGAATTTATTTAGTTTGACCTCCATGAGCAAGGAAAGCAGTGGATAATAGCAAGCATTTCTCACACTTAACCTCGGTAAATGCATTATTTTTTTTCAACAAATCAAAACATTTTTATTTTTTAATTTTTATTATTTTTTGTGAAGTATTTGAACTTGTTTTCGCAATATAGGGTCAAGTTGTGCCAATTTCATGGAGAGGCTTTGGCGCACGAGCCAGCAAACACATTTGCTATGTTGTCTGTCCTTCAGTCGCTCATGTTGATGACTGTATACTAAAAAATAAACAGGGTCGATTGGGTCTACAGTACTATTTCTTATACCCTCTTCAAGAACATAAGTGGAGTGTTGTTTTGCTTCAGTAATCATGGGTTTTCAGTTTGTTTCCCTCTTCCATGCTCAAAATGCCAGCCCACACTATGGTAAACGTCATATGGGATGTAGGGGGTTCAAGGTTTCTTAATTGGTACCCGAAGGTAAGTTTGTTTGCAGAAGGTAATATTCTGAACACATGAAAATACACAATAAGAAAACAAACATAGTGTACAAGGCTTCAGAGTATACTAAAAATAAAATCCCTTAATAACAGGAGCCTAAAGCGCTCAGAGAATTGATGGGGTACATTGTGACCCTACCCCCCTTTATTGAAGAACACAGTTTCTCCAGGTACAAAACTGTCCCTGTACCGCTTGGTTTTCCCGTTGGGGGCCACTAGCATCGACCTGAACGATGAAGAAGAAACTCTCCGTGCAGAGGGTGAGTACAATGGAACTGAAGAATGGAGTTAACCTTTCGCTGGAGCTGCCCAAAGTACAGCTCTGACAAACTGAGCTGGGGCCGACCCACCGGCCGGCCGGCCCACTTCACAACCTGCTGGAGAGAGTTTTCGTCTCTCAGGGACAAACTGCCGCACCATGCTACCATGGAGAAGGACAAGACGGGATCAATGAACGACATTCTCACAATTGACCCCCACCACAGGCAGTAAATACAAGCACCTAATAGGCCAGCGGGGCCGTCACGCATTCAAAGATCTACATTGGAAGTGTGCCTCGCAAATCTGGCTATAGAGCTTTGGAATGTGATGTCACGTAATGGGGCGTGGCCAGCAGATTGTGTTGATGTGTACGTGGTTGAGGCGCCATCTTACCGGTCCAAACAACAAACTGCTAACTGTAGAACTAAAGAAAGCTAGATGGACAAATAACTTCAGGATAGTTGGGCCTGTTGTGTAGTTGACAGCCATGTTAGAACGCACCATGTATGAGTGAATAATATTGATAATGGGCTGTGTTTTCATTGTTCTGTGGTCCTGAAAAATGGTGGCAAAATTCGCCTAATGCATTGCACTGTGACGTCATCTCTATCCCTTGAAATTATCTCACGACCCACCCCCAGTTTGAGAACTGCTGTTCAAGACGCATACATTATTTTGACATTACAGTGGCACTGATTAGTCTCTTTTCACACATTTGGTCATAAACAATACAATTTCAATTCTTTTTATATTTATATTTCCTTTATTATACTGTAGAGTACAACCTCTATGTTATCTGTAGTGGATTTGAGTTCCGGCTCTGAGAACTTACCCTATCCATGTAAGTTTACTGGCCAAAAATCCTTAAAAAGAAGAAAAGAAAAACACCTCTGTACATTCCAAACACATCGGTCTTAGTTACATGATCACATAACTATTCAGAAATCCGTTCACAGCACAACAGATCCAAATACAATTAAAAGGAGTATCATCTTTCAAAAACATGTTTAGCAAGAACAGTGTTGATATCGATGCTGTCTTCATCGCTGTGTTCAAAGGCTGAATCCTTCTTTAGTTGTCTAGACATAGTTTAAGTTGTTAGTATGGTGGAGGTGGAATGCTTTTGTCGAGAGGACGATAATTGTGTGCATCTCCTTGAAACTGAGTCACAAAGAAAGTTAAACACACCGCTTCGCTCAATACCTCATGTAAGACAGCGCATTAGGATAGAAATATGTGTTGTCACTGCAACTAAGTAAAATGGAATGCTTTTTAATGCTCAAATACTATTTTTTGCGTGCCACAAACAGAAACTCTGAGCATAGGATTCCATCAAACTGAGAAATGAGGGAAAATCTGAATGTTCAAAAGCCATTTGGATATAACAAGCAACATTTGAGCAGAAAAGTATGTACAACTTCAGCCCAAACTGCAGCTGAATGTGTTTTGGACCATATTTTTAGTATTTCCAATCAACCTATGCAGCTCAAATAGCACAGCAATGTTATTATGAGATAAAACTTTATTAATCTCACAATGGAGACATTTTCATCACTGCCTGCTTTATGCTCGGGTTGGTTGGTTTTCTCTCTCTTTGCGCCGTTGGATCCATTGGAAGACTTTTGTCTACGAGGCCGTGTTGGGACTTCTTCCATCATATTTGTGCACTTATTTGCGTCAGAAGTCTGCAGGTACATATTCTTTCTGTGCCTCTGGTCCGCACTGAACTGGGCAAAAGGGCCTTTAGCTTTGCTGCACCATCTGCAGGAACCAGCTTCAGGATGAACTGCAGATTAAAGAACTGGTGTCTTGTGTTCATCTTAAAAGTATTTTAAAGGACATGGCGAAACTGAAGTCGGGTTGTCAGTGTTTTAGCTGAAAATGATAATGCCATAATGTACTGTATGTGATTTTGTGTACTGCTGTGTTGCTGCCTCTTAGCCAGGACACTCTTGTAAAAGAGATTTTTAATCTCAATGAGTTTTTTAATCCTGGTTAAATAAAGGTTTGAATGAATGAATGAATTTATTTTTCAAGAAATTACGATGTGATGCCAGTCGGAATCCTTTTTTGCCCCCCTTTTTATTGGCATTTATAAATAGTCCAGTAGGAGCCCTATGTCAATTTGTCAAATTGTTGTTTACTTGTTAAAAAATACAATCATATTGGATCTATAAAGTTGTGTGAAGTAGGGCTTTGCAAGTAGGTATTCGTGGCGATAATCAAATAAAAAAAAAACTTCTTCGGCAGTATCATATCCTTTTTCAAACAAATTGGTGGATATTATAGATAAAATTCCCTAACCCTGTAGTCTAGACCTCTACAAACACAAGTGAAAACCAACCCAGACGTAAACATTTAACCGTTCTCTTGACCGTAGCATTGAATGCCCTCAGTTGGCCCGTCACGTTGACATAGTGCCGCACCGGAGTTTAGCCCTGCCCTCCGGCGCACCCCGTGAGCCCACAGAGGTGCCAGTATCGTGTCACTTTTCCTCCAGTCAGTGTCAGCGTGCCGTAAGGGGAACGGGACGGCCTCGATGCTGCCAATCAAGTGTCCCCAACCGGAGCCACAGCAGTCAGCAGTGGATAGTGATGGCTCAACTTCAAACCCACATACGTCTCCAGATATCTACAAGTCAAGGAAAGGCCAGTGTGTTCACCAGGGCTTCGGTGAAAGGGGGATATGGAAGGATCAATCAAGTCAAATGGAAGAGGGCCTCTTTTTCACAAAACTCGCGTGACCCGGTGCCAATCTAACTGCCCTCACAGTAACGAGACGTAGGCCCCATCCACACGAAGACGAAACGCGTATAATTTCAAAAACGCTCTCTGTAAACATGGAGCCCGTTCAGTAAATGTGTGCATCCACATGGATCTACTCATTTGTGTGGAAACGCTGTAGCTCCAGCTCGCAGCTCCAGGCCTGTGTGTGGCGCTGTGACACCACTACAGGACGCCTCCCAAAGCAGAACAACACTGTAGAGGCACATGCGCAGTAGACTGTAAACAGACCCATCACGGTGAAATGAAACTATTTCTATATTTATTATTATATATTTAAGAAACAAAGAGGATGATTTGTGTTTTAGATTTAAAGGACGAGAGCAGAAATACTGTCAGTGAACAGACTCTCTGTCAGGACAAAAACACAGACAGAATGGAGGATATTTCTTTGGGGCTTTTCTCCGTGTGTCAGCTGTGCCTCGCGGTGAAGCAGAGGAGAAGTATCACGGTCAGAACAGGCTGGATTGGGTTGATAAAGCCATTATGAGGTCAGTAGATTATGCAACATACACAACGCTGGCGCTGTGACATCATCGTTTTAGGAAAGCTGTGACAACGGAGCCGCGAAAACGGCGTTTTGAAATCTTTCCACCCTGAGACGTGGTTTCAGATTTTATCGTTTACACTCCCCCAAAACGCCGGCTTCATGTGGATGATAGGCCGGTTTGATATAATACTTTTGCGTTTAGGCCCGTCTTCGTCTTCGTGTGGACGGGGCCGTAGTGTGTCAAATCTTTGGGATCCGCTCGTTTACTCAAAATACTGGCTCGTTTTCTATCGGTGTTATCAAAAGCCAGCCACAACGCTCATATTGTCTGAGTCCCCTGGGTCCCCAACTTAGTCCTCTGGACTAAGTTGTACATGTCAAAAAGCTGTGGTACTTCTGTATTTTGAGATAAACTAACAGCGTGTGCTGTGTGGAGCGGGGGATGACGCATTAAATCCGCGACGGCTAAAACTAAAGGCTAACCTGAGAAATAAGCAATATTTTCACCAAACTTTCCAGATCTAGCACGCACTTTGTTTACACGTATTAAAGTGAAGCACACAGTGGTTTTTACAAGGCCCTTCAAAGGAGAGAGGCTCACGTTAGGCACGTTACCTCAGGTTTAGAGTATTTTGATCAAAATAAACATAAAATGTAATAAAACAGTTACTTCTTCTGTAATCTTATATTAATATATTAATGTAATTGTTATATTCATTTCTAAACAAGTTTCATTTAAGCCAGATTTTGGTGTCATTGATAATTCCACCTGCATGATACAACAATTTAGACAGGCCTAGGAGTATTTATCCAATATGGTGGCAGGGGGCATTTTAGTCACATGACATTATGTTTTACCCTGCTGTACTTGGTGCAAAGCCGAGTGAAAGGCTTTAAGGTGCGACACTATGGGTGAATATGGAGAATTTTTTTTAAAATTGTTAATCCCCCCCAAAATTCTAATTAGCGAATTCTCATGTTGGAACGAGAGAGAGAACAAAACAAGAACAAAACAAAACAAGAACAAAACACAAGAGAGAAGGCCCAGCCTGTTTGGCTCCCACAAATATTATAGTGTTGACACCAAAGTGACTTTTCGGGGCGTCCTGGCCCTCTTCATCAGACAACATTAATTGGAAACGTTTGCTGTATATATATGCCATTTTGTTTTTATACAAAAATTAGGCATTTCATGTGTAAAAATTACCAAAAAATATATATTTTGAGCGACGAAATGAAAATAATGGATAAAACCAGATTTAAATGTATGTAAAAGTAAAAACTTTGCCAATTTTTTTGGGGGTTTAAACTCAATAAATCAGGTTAGTTAATATTAAAAAATCCCTCTGAACAAATCTTCAGAATATTGTAAAGTACAAGACTGGACGGTTTGGAGTCTGTTGGTGCTACTGAAGGACTCGATGCGTAAACCTGATTCGTTGATGCAGCTATTTTTGCATCCACACATGGCTGAGAGGGGGGAGAGTCAAAGGAAAAAGTCATTTCCTGGTCCGCGGCTCGGCAAAAGTTCATATAACCATCGTAAAGGGTGAGTTTGGTCATTTTTCTACTTTAACACGGTAACTGTTGAGCGACCAAACTATGCTGAAATCTCGAGATTGCAGACCGCGTGAAAAATCCATGGTTTCACTTGCCGTGTCTCGCCTTAAAAGTTACAAGTACAATCTTCAAAATTCTAAAAGCAATGGGCCATTAAAATCGGAGTGATGTGCTCTCTTTTTTCCTTCCATCTCTATTTCTTTTTTCTTTTGAGTCCCAATTGCTCAGTTTTGTACAAACCTTAGAGAAATCATGTTCTCTCTGGTCTTCTCTTCTGGTATTGGACTTCTTTATGCTTCACTGAAACTGAACTGTGTCCACTTGAATCTTTTTTGATCACAGATTTCATTTTGGTCTCTCTCTTTTTCCTGATAGTTCCAGTAATGAACCACACTGCTAGAGTTGTGCCGCTAGCACATTACTTTTCCATCAGTTTGCCTTTCAAAATCTCGCCAAAATCTTCACTCGCCCAATTTAAGCTCATCACTCCACTCCTGCTCTGTTTACTAATCTGCCATGATCAGGGCGTGCAATTTAAGTTCAATTCGTGCGATTCGAGGTCGGTTAGGAGATTATAATCAATAATTCAAAAATCTAACCGAGTTCTGGCCTGAATAAACATATTTACCTCCCAACTTTACCCGAGAAGTCTGCAGTCCAATATATGAACTAATTTGTTATTGTCAACATTACACTTTTGCAACTAAAACGAATCCAAAACTAAACGAGGACACATGACGTCGCATTATACAGAATAAAAGACAAGCATTTATTTATTGGTGAAAAGAAAAGAAAGAAAAGAAAAAGAAGACATCTCCTGTAGTCTCTGTAAGTTTTCTAAAAAGCCGTTATTCTAAGGGGCTAATCGATGTGTTTGCGTAACAGCTAATCAATGTGTTACGCGTGAGATAAATTAACACCCTGCAGGCGATGTTGTTAAAGATTTTAAATGATGATTACCCCCCTGAAATACAGGCTTTTTAGAAAATTAGAATAGAGAATTTTGATGCAGGAAGATTGACTTGTTTTTTTCGAAGTCTCTCGTAAGATTATTCACCCTATTGGACTTTCCGAGCACTTGACTCTTTGCGCCTGTATTGCTCTGCAGTGTGGCTTTAATGGTGACTAATGTGGACTTGTTAATGTGAGCTGGGGAGCTTGTTTTCCTGGAAATGGGGCGTTGTCGTTGTCGTTTTTTGATTGATTGATTGATTGATTTGGAGTTCAAGTACAGTACAGGCCAAAAGTTTGGACACACCTTCTCATTCAATGTGTTTTCTTTATTTTCATGACTATTTACATTGTAGACCCTCACTGAAGGCATCAAGACTATGAATGAATACATGTGGAGTTATGCACCGAACAAGAAAAGGTGAAATAACTGTTTTATATTGTAGTTTCTTCAAAATAGCCACCCTTTGCTCTGATTACTGCTTTGCACACTCTTGGCATGAGCTTCAAGAAGTAGTCACCTGACATGGTTTTCACTTCACAGATGTGCCTTATCAGGGTTAACTAGTGGAATTTCTTCTTTATCAATGGTCATGAAAATAAAGAAAACACATTGAAAACACATTGAATGAGAAGGTGTGTCCAAACTTTTGGCCTGTACTGCACATTACATCATATACAATCTGTACACCCTCGGCATTTGCATGATGTTAATATACAGTACAATTGTAGTTTACAACAGATACAACTGATAATGCATGTCTTGTTCAAACTCTAAAAGGAGTGGGAAGAAGCAGCTTGTAAACTCCCACCCCTGTAAGTACCAGAGACTCCACACAGTCCCACACAGTCACTGGGTCCCTAAAGTAGTAGCTGCTGGGAAAATGGGGAGGAGCTGATGAAGCAGCAGACATGGCGGGAACAGCTTGCTGGCGGTTGAGGCGTGGCCCTGCTCCCGAACTTAGTCAATAAGATATTAACTGGCTTTCTTTACGTATAGCTTGTTTTGACCCAAGTCTAATGACAGAGTACAGATGAAGACTGAAGAATCTTTGCCTACGACGGACAACTAGAACCTACGCAGACGTCTAAATTAGGGTGACCAGATTTCTCATATTAAAAACTGGGACAACAAAATTAGCTTGAGGTGATAGACAATTGAGCTTTTTAACTAGTCCAGTCGCTACACAAACTTTATGTTTGATGGACACGTGGCCAAAAGTCATGAATTATCAAGCAAATATGCTGCTTTGGACATTTTTTGTTATTTTTTTTGCATTTTTCTCACTTTTTCATAATTTTTTGTAAATTTTTCTAGCGTTTTTTTTTTTCTTTTCAACTTTTTTTTGTAATTTTTTCAGAATTTTTCTTACATTTTACCTCATATTTTTCGTCTTGGCCAAAAGTAAAGTATCAAGTAAATATGCTGCTTTGGACATTTTTTGTTATTTTTTACATTTTTCCTCACTTTTTCATAATTTTTTGTTAATTTTTCTAGCGTTTTTTTTTTTTTCTTTTCAACATTTTTTTGTAATTTTTTCAGAATTTTTCTTACATTTTACCTCATATTTTTCGTCTTGGCCAAAAGTCATAAAGTATCAAGTAAATATGCTGCTTTGGACATGGCACTGGTGAAAAACAGTCACAACTGGGACAGAGGTTGGTTTCACATAAATTCACAGGGACATGGGACAGAGGGCTCAAAACTGGGACTATCCCGGCTAAACTGGGACTTCTGGTCACCCCAATCTGAACACATGAACATTTTCTACTTTGTAAAATGAACTGAATTGTCATTTGGCAAAAAAACGATTGGAAAAAGTCTTGATGACACCAATTCAAATCATTTCCAACAAACACATCCCAGGAGCAATTCCATTTATCCATCTTGTTGTACATGTCGTAAACCGATCCATGACGAAATGCAATAATCCGTCACGTTTTTGGGTCGCCTAAAGATATTATAGTCAGACTAAAGCTTAAAATAACCATCTGCCTAAATCTTGAATTAACGAAATAAACATTTGCGCTCAGAATGAACACTTGCTGCAATCTCAGTGCGACATCACACTTGCTTCTGACTCAGACACTCATTCTAATTAATCCGAAAGCCCCAACTTTAATTGCCTTAATATATTGCCTCTTTGTCTTCCTTATCTAGATTTCCTCATGACGTCTATTTCCTCTTAATTGATTAAAAAAAAAAAGAGATCTAATCGCGCGTCGGAGTGTGGCCCACGTATTGATAGCTTTAGTTTAAACCCGTGACAGTTTGGCGGTTCTCATTGTCTCCGCTAATTACAGCCGGGTTGATCTATTGTCTTGGCCAACCGCATTGAACCTCCGCCGCCGGGGAGTGGGAGAGGGCTCACTATTCTTGTCTTGTTGTGTTTTTGACAGGAAACCCCTATCGCGGCGGCCAAATGGCGGCTGGCGTCACTTTGCCTCTTGGCGCCCGTCGAGACTTAGGAAATGAGGACGGAAGTGGAGCATTAGATAGATCAGCTCTGGCCATTTCGTGCGGGTCTTCGTCAACGCAAATGAGACCCCTGGCGGGAAAAGAGCGAGCGCCGGGCTGTGTCGAAGATGTCCGTGCTTTTGTGTGCAAGTGAAGTGGAGAATGTGGTGTAGGGGAAGCCTCTGACAGTGGGTTTGGAATATTTTGACAGTTCTCTCAATGAGGATTGCGAATGTAATTTAATGTGTCCTGATTCTATCATTGTTTGTGCCCATTGTTGAAGTAAAGTGTAAAAGTATGAAGATGAAATATGTGTTGCAGATACTGGATAATACCAGGGTCAATACAAATACAGTGATTGATTGATTTATTTGGTTGGGACAGTGCATGTTGATGAACACACATGAGAAGCATGCATGTAAACACACCACGGTCTAATTTCCATCCGTTGTCCCACACTCGCACTCACAAACACTCTCTCATTCATGCTGATCTATTGTACATGTTTTTAGTGGTAGGAGAAACCAGAGCACTCGGAGAAAACCTACGCAGACACAGGGAGAACATGCAAACTCCACACAGAAAGGGGAATCGGACTCGGGACCTTCTAGCCGTGAAGCACGAGCCGCCCTATCTGGGGTGTCCAATTTCTTTTCTTAAGTGGGGGTTACTGTTGTCAAATTTAACTACTCAAAGTTATAATTTTAAATGTTTCATAATATTCCACAGTGAATGGCTTGGGTAGCACTGTTGAGTTCTGAAATTTGTATTTGATTTTGCCACTGAGTCAGGAACAAAGGGGGTTTCGTTTGAGATGAAAATGATCCAAAGGCATACTCTCTAGGAAACATACCAGGTATAGTCAGGGAATGAAATTGGATTTGTTGTCCTTCAGTAAATTTTCAAGGTAAACATTTGTGAAAAGACACACTTATTATAAAGGCTGGCTAAAAAAAACGGCTGTGAAAGTGATCCTGAAAGTTGTGAAACATGCTTGTGAACTCATCAGTGCGAAGAACTGGGGTGTTAGAAATGTCAGAATCAGAATAGAGCTTATTGCCATTGTCAATGAAGGTTTCACAGACTAGGAATTTACTTTGGTGTAAATTCCTAGTCATTTTAATGTGTGAGGAAAGTTAGGAATGAGTTTGGTGAGGTCCGTGAGCACCACTTTAAATGCTGTGAAATTGATGCTACTAGCTACAGTTGGTAGATCAATGGGCCCCATGTTCCTTTGTTCTGAACATTTGGTACATTTTCTTTGCAAGCCATTTTAGATCATTATGTAATTTTCTAACCAACAAAGTATAAGATGATTGCGATGTGTAGAACATTACTAGCAAAACGTTTGTGAAGGTTCTCAGTCGTACAGGAGTTGTCCATCGTAGGCAAAAATTCTTCAGTCTTCATCTTCTTAAGAAAGCAAATACTTGGAGAGAGGAGTCAAAGAAGCCATTTTTGTTAAAAGGGAAAATCCAGCGATGAATCGCAATGGAGGTCTACGTTACCAGCTGGATCCGATTTATGATAGCTTTCTGAGACAAAAAACGATTGGCAATAACAACCTGCGAAACCGACTCGTTGTCATGCAAATGAGCCTGTACTCCTGGGAGCAGCAGGGCCATAGGCAGTATCAACGACTTAGAGAGTAGCTCAGGGAGACAATGGACCCTCGTTAAGTACTTAGCAAGTATGTTTAGCACTAAGAGAGGAGGGGCCTGTAGGCTGACTCCTCCTGCTGGTTCACTGGCTTTATAAACCCACAGCGTGCTCCAGGCCTTCAGTAGCTGATGGCGATCTTTGGAGTAAGATCGAAACGTCCTACACTTCAACTACAGAGTACAGATGAAGACTGAAGAATTTTTGCCTATGATTACTAGCAAAAATCTGCAAACGCACAATGCCACCGTCTTTAATATTGTTTAAGAGAAACAAAAAAGTAACTTAAAACGTTCTTTGCCTTGTCTCACGGCTCCTGTTTCGTTGTCTTTCCCGCAGGAATAGCCCAATGGAGGGGGTCAGATGGCGGTGGTGGTTGGCGTGCGTTTCTCTGCTGACGCTGACCGCGGTGAAGTGCAACGGGACGCCCAACAAGGAGGGCTACGGGTCACCAGCCTATCGACCGCTCGTCCGGTTCCGACACAAGGTGAGGACACTCCCCCCCCATCTCTAGTGTGTGCTAACTAGAACTGCCGGCCTTTGCCAAGTATGAAGCTCATTAGGACAACGAATCAAAAGACTCTCCCATCGCTGTTGTTATTCGGCCCACTGCAAACGACTTGACGAATGGTTCGGCCTCCCTCTGAGCCAGGGGACGTTTCAAAGGCGAGGAGCGTCGGAGTTTAGATGAAGATGTTAGCGTGGCATTTTAAAAAGGAAAAGATGGAAGTGAGCGAGCTGGAGACGCGGCGAGGAAGAAGCAGGCCCCAAGAGTGAAATCTGAAATGGGTTCATTAATCGCTGCGGCATCACAGAACAACTCGGTTCGGTGGTGTTTTCAAACAAAGGCCGTGCTTTCGGAATAGCGTGGAGGCAGAAATGAAGATGATTTTGCAGATGAGGTTTTGGATAGCGTGAGGAAATGACAATCTGTTGTGATGCTTGGTAAAGATATAGCAAATTTAATGTCAATAAAATGCATGGAGCAGAAAACTGACAATCATCTTTGAGATTGAAATGGTGATAAAGTTTGATGACAGATGGTTGTAGCCTTGAACAAGCAAGGGTAGTCTCGTCCCTCCCCCACCCCCCCTCTACTAGGAATGGATACCTTTCAGTACTGGTATCTGAACAATACTTCCTCAATACTTATACTACATTATTCATTATATAGAATCATACCACTGAACGATAATGTTAATGTATTTCTAATAGTCTTATAGTCTTTTCTCCTGTCATTCCTACTACTCCTCTACAGCACATCCCCATTTTCCGGGCAGCTACTTGGTTGGTCACGTTCTCACAACCCCGCCCTCTATATTCAGCCGTCTCTACTTATTAGACGAAGGGGGTCCACAGTCTGCAGGCTGATCTCTGTCACCTAACCATTCTATCGTATGCAAGGATGCTTCAGTCTTCATCTGTACTCTGAAGTTGAGCTCGCAAAAGAAAATAGATGCTATTTTCGTAAAGAAAGAAAAGCCTTCGATATGAACAGAAATGGAGGACTTCGCTTTAATGTAGCCCCTGTTTGTAGCAGCATCCTTCGCCCAAAACCAGTCCTCTGTCATGCTAATGAGGCTGGGACAGAATCCAGGGCAGGACTATAGAAAGGTGCAAGTGGGCTTTAGAACGAAGTCCAGAGCAAGACAATAGGAAGGTAATGGGCAGTGATTAGGTGTGAGTCGGGTCGTTGAGATGAGACTGACGACAAAGGTGTTTGTCTCTTGCTTTAGAACAAAGAGAGGTGGGACTTACAGATAAACCCCACCTACTGGTCTTTAGGAGGTCCACCGGAGTCCACGTTTGCTCAGTGCTGACGAAGCTCTATGGATGAAGAGCGAAACTTCCTACACTTCAACTAAAGAGTACAGATGAAGACTGAAGAATCTTTGCCTTCGATGGACACCTCCTGTACGACTGACAACTTACACAGACCATCTTCTATCTTATGTCGCTAATAAATATACCAGTAGTAACTTATTTCTCGATGCCACACTGGTACAGTTTAAAGGTACCCAGCTCTATCCTCTCGGACAAAAGGAGCAGTGCACTCACGCTGAGTTCTGTGCAGTGATGGAGGCTTTGTGCCGTGTGCGTTGGCGAAGCGGATTAACTAATTGGTCGAAGTGACAAGTCAAAACAATTCTGTCTATAATTAACTGTCAGAAAGCAAAGGAGCAGCAAAGTGGACTAATCCAGGTTTAGATTCAGATAGGCTCACCTTGAAAAAGGATCTAAATGTGGATTGGTCAGATTATTGCAGTGTTGGATTCTGTACTACATTATTATAATTATCATATGAAGAGTTCATTTGCTAAAACAGATATCTCCGTTTTGAATTTGTAGCTAAATAATTTTAGATTTGTATCACTGTCCTCTAAAAAGGACACCAGGAAAAGTACAGTTGAATAAATTTCATTAATAACAAGTGACTTTATATTTCTGATTCACTAAAATTCATGTGGTCATTAAAATCACTGAAAAACAAAGACAAAAGTACAAGTTTAAGTTTGTTTTTGTCAATGGCACTTATCTGTTTTTGCAAATGAACTCTTCATATTTTGTTTAGGGTCTGGTTGTCTCTTTGTATCTGATCTGTGTGCAGCATCGACTTTAGGAAGGGGTTACACTTATAGTACCTTTTTTAGTCTAAAATTGACAGACATCAAAGTGAGAACATACAATATTATGTTCTCACTTTGTTATATGACCAAAAATATGTTCTATGTATCTGCTCATCACCCTGCATTGAACTTAACCAAACACCAGAATCAACTTTGCATGTCGGTCAGTATTTTTGCCATGCCCTCAAAACAGCCTCACAACTTCACATTTCGAAGCGGTAAACAAAGGCCATTTCCTTTCTCAATATATAGTTCCATAAAACCTTATAAAAGTGTATTTGCTCAGCTTCGTGTTTGCGGTGGCAGAACAAAGGCCAGAGTCGCTGTGAGTTAGAGCCACAGAGCAGTGGAGGGAGGCAGAGGAACAGATGGCTGGAACGTCATTGGGCTGTATCAGAGCTGAGTGAGGAGCGGGGAGCCATGCAAAGCTGTTCCAGCGCCACAGCGGTCAAAAGCACTGACCTCTGAAACAACTTAAGTCACCGCGCTGCTTTCTGATTCTGAGCCGCCAGATGAATGACGATTTTTCGCTCTTTTCTCGCTTCTCCCTCTAGTCCCTCCGTCACTTTCTTGATTCCCACTCTGCAATCTCTCCGCTATGTGTCTGACTTTGTCTCTCTCCTGTTTCCCTCCTTTCTGTCGCCTCGCAATCTCAAGGGACTTTGTGTACCAAACTGTTCTCATGGACAGCC
>OMNZ01110055.1:0-20592 GCA_900303255.1 Lesueurigobius sanzi
TCCATAGACTCAGTCAGCTCTTTGCGCATGCTAGACGCTGTGTATCACGGAGCGCTCAGATTTATCACAGACAGTAAGAACTTAACTCACCACTGCACCCTGTACTCACTGACAAAATGGCCCTCATTACATATGCGCAGACTCTTGCACTGGTATCTGTTCGTTTACAAGTCCATTCTCCACCTGGTGCCATCATATTTGTCTTGTTACTTCACACGCAGAGCCAAGTATCACAGCCTCCGCTCCCAGACCTCTGTCTCCTTCAGTGTCCCTGCAGTGCGCACAGAGCTGGGGAAAAAGGCCTTCTCCTGTCTAAATAAAGGATAAAATAAAAAAAAAATAAAAAAATAGACACGGGTGAAAAAGGATCTTATGAGTGTACTAAATATGTTTATCATGTTGAATGCGCTCAGCAAGTTGGTACAGTAGTTGGTGTGTGTGTTGTGATACGTTCTGAATAAGCCAGGGGTCAAACAAGCATATAAAATTAATTTTATTCTATTATTGGCGTATCACGATACAGGTGTCTCGCCACGATACACGTATTGTCAAGTAATCCGCAACGATATATCGCCGATACGATATATTGAGCACATCCCTAATTTCAGGTCACTTGTATCATGTTGTCTTCCTCTGAAACTAAAGCTGAGCCACAAACTTATTTCCTTTGAACTTTTTGCGAGTTTTTTGTTCATTCATTATCATTATTATAATCATTATTTTCTTCACTCTGTCTCTTACATTGATAACAGTGGAAATCCCAGCTCACAGGAAGTGCTAAGACAAAAAGGACATGCTTTTACAAAAGAAGGGGGCAGTCGCTAGCGAGGCCGATGGAAGCTTGTTATGGAAATCACCAGCTTTTCATGTGTTTTCTGGCTGACTCCAAGCATATTTACCCCACACAATTAAAATTGAGTCAAAATGGGGTCCTTATGAATGTTTTGACACAGTCTTACATTCAAAAAAATGAGCAGATTGTCCAGTAGAAGTGAAAAACCTGGTGCTCGAAGCTTGCCGCTAGCATGTAACATGAAGCTAACGTTAGCATTAGCAAATTGGGTCGTTGAACCCCTTGTTCCTCTTCGTGTTTCTTTATTTGGTTGAACATACATCCGTATTTCAGTATTGGCTAAAGTAGTTTATTTATTTTAATTTATTCACACAAAACAAAAGTATAGAGTTTAGCTATTTTCATGCTTTGTTTTCCCCCTCAATGTAGCTTCCGTTTGTGGGTGTCTGATCCAGGGCCCCTCTTATTATGAGTCCCTGTTATTATGAAATCACTCTCCAGTTCCAATTTGGTGTTTGTTTTTTTGTTTCAAGCATATTTTACTAACAGATGTATTTAAGTAGCATTGCCTAAACATATGTGCTAACAGTGCTATGGAGTTTATGGTGTACCCAAATGTATTGTTTGTTCAGCTGATATAATACAGTATATCTGCCAAAGCCACAAGAGCCTCACGTTGTTAAAAATAACAAAGTGGAAGCGTTATCTAAAGTGGAGATACAGAAACTTATAGGCCTACTGCTGGCTTTGCTGCTGAATTAAGCAACATGGCACAAAGCGGCAAAAAACATGTTTATCCAGCATCCTAAATGAACAGTTTGTAAGTGGGTGAAACATTCAATCCTACAAGCAAAGAAATAGATGTAAAAATGGTCTTGAGAGCGCTGAGTGAACAGATAAGATATGAAGCTACTTGGCTCCATTTGAATGTTGTTAAAGTCTAAATATAGATCACACAGAAAAGGCCAGGAGTCATGTGCAGTGATTAGTTTGAGTTTGGTGTAAGTGAAGCATGATCTTAAATATATATACATTTTTCTAGTGATAAGCTATGAAATAAATAATGTATGAAATCGGCTTCTTTAGTATATTGTAAACTCAGATATTAGCGTAAAGAACACCGTGAATATAATTATAAAGCATTGTATCAATTTCATGAGCTTGCAGGCTAGCTTTGTAGCATTTTTGTGATCATGGCCCTGAAAAGCATGTTAAGAAATGTACAGTTTAGCTAAGAAAATAACATTTATGTTAAAAAGGAAGCCTTTTTTGATATATGGAACCCTATGATGTCCTCCCTTAAGGGACTATACCTGATTTGTTTTGTATTACAAAAAATGAAAGAGTGAGTGAATAAATTCATTTGTTAGTTGCGGCCCAATTCCTGACCTTCCTCACACATTTGTAAAATGCCATTTCGTCACAGTTTATTAGCAAATTTCACAACTAGGAGGGTCACTTTTTAGGGTTATAGTCACAGAAATGCAAGAAAAGTAGCTTGAAATGTACAAAAATGTTAAATATTTAGATGCACAGTATTATTTCCACAAATGTCTGAGTTCACAATTTGCCAAAGGAGGACAAAACAAATTTCATTCCAGTACTTGGATAAAAATCAAGTACTGTAGTGCCTTTAAGAGAATGGACCTTTCCAATCTTTAAATATGGAGGCGCATCATGTCATATGGGGGTTTTGGTCTGTGGAAAACATGGATCTCTATCAGTTTATTTATTTTTCTTCTGGAGTGACTTGCAATTTGCGTGGTTCCTACAGGCACAGGCATGTGGACAATGCCTTTGACGTAGGATTGATGTGTGAACGCATTTACTGATGCTGTCAAGCAACGTACACTTTCGACCAACGTTTGTTGGTCTTGAATTGCTGCGGCTCACCCGGGGGCACTCCCTAAATTAGTGAGATTCTTATTTGTCATTGCCCCATAAAGAGCGGCCATGGACCAAAGACTGAGCTTTGACAGCCTGATTGTTGTCTGTTTTGTGTGTGTTTTGTTTTTTATTTGGTTGATGTCATGTCCGTTGTTTGTTTGTTTGTTTTTTGTTTGAAAACCAATAAATAAATTAAAAAAAAAATATAAAAAAAAAAGAAATGTGCTTACTAACTCAATCCTGGGAAGACTTGGGATGTTAGAAATGTGCTAGGAAAGTTAAAAATGCGTTTGGACCTGAACTATCGATAGGACAGGGCATTTAAGCAACAGTGAAGTAATTACAGTACTTCACAATGTGATGTTGTTATTTATCCTTCAGAATGCCTTGTTGCCAGCTGGAATGCGGCAAAAAGACCAGACGAAGAAAGCGCCGACTGGAACGTTTCAGAGAGATGATCTTTTGGCCCATCTGGAGAAGCAGGCTAAAGAGCACCCAGACAGAGAGGACCTGGTTCCATTCACTGGGGAGAAACGAGGTGAGATCACCAGACGCATACATTATACATTTTAGGTAAAATATAGGATGTTCCAGTATGTGTCTCGTTTTGATCTAGATATTGAATATAGGGCGAAAATGCAACCAATACAAGCAGAAGCAGCGGAAGAGTTTATCTGATGTATTCTATTCCATGGATGTGAATGTGTGTTCATACCATAAGGTCACTGTAGCTCTAAAAACAAATTCAGATACAAATGGCACAGCTGCATCATTGGTTTCTTAATAAATATAATGCTGATTACTGAATTAGACTTATCATCCATATGATACATCACCGCTGATATACTCAGTGGAGAATGTCTGCTGTATCTATTCTGAACACTACTATTAAATATATCTCGCAGTTACACAGCCTGACATGTTAGTAGCTCCAGTTCACATGTATTTTGAGCCTGATTATAATAGACTGTGGTCAAATGTTTGAAGACCTCAGTCCGTGCCACTCTTGTGCAACACGGGCTTTACAGGCTGAAGCTTGGCGTATTACTGGGATTCCCGATGTGCGTTTTCAGTCCACGCTTGCCTGTGTTGTTATACCACTTGTGTTTTAATGGGTTGAACAGGTAAAGCCTGGGTTCCAAAGAAAAGACCAGACCCCATCCTAGAGTCTGTGGAGCTGGAGCCCGAACTCGAAGAGGCCCTGGCAAGTGCTACTGATGCAGAACTGTGTGACATTGCAGGTAAAACATTATGATATGTAGAATGTCGAATTGAAGCCAGTTGCACAAGTTTTGGGTTAGTTCAAGGTGCATTATGTAACTTTTTATGTGAAAAGAAAATTGATGATACTGAGTATATGCAGCATGGCGCCTTTGCTTTACATCATAGTGGCCTCTATGGCGCTCCAGGATCAATTGTTTATTTATTTTATGGTTTCTGGTATGAAACCATAAAATAATTGATCCTAGAGCGTCATAAAGGCCACTGTGATGGAAAGCAAAGGCCCCAGGCTGCACTCATACAGGCCAGCGAAAGGCCCAGTGGCTGCATGAATATATTATTGAATATCAAGTTGTTGTTGTTTTCACATAAAAAGTTACACAATGCATAAAATGCATATGACAGGTTTTAATACTGAAATTATGACTTAGTCTAATGGATAATTACCTGTGGAAAGTATTGATCTTAGTTTTGCTTCACTCATTGGTGATTTAATGAAGAAAAGTTGGGGAAAAGGTTATTTTTTATTAAAAATGTTTAAGTTTGTGACATAGGTAGAGGGAAAGTTACATATGTTCTGACTCAGTCATTTCTCATTGGTATAGTATGGTCAGCAAGAGTTGAATTGTTTACCACTACATGTGTCACTTCCTGTGCCCATGTCCAATAAGGAAATGAAAAAATATACAGCAAAAAAGGGAAAACTAAACAAAACTTTAACAAAATCGTAAGTATAATTGCGTTTAATATGTTTTAGTGAAAATGTTGTCTAATGTGTCATAGGCACTTTTTCATTTTTTTATGCGCAGTTTAATTTTTGGAAGAGGCTTTATTTGTGGAAATAATGCCTTCCTCGATCAGGCTTGTTGGATTTGAGACGCAGTTCTCTCCCTTTTATCAATTGTCTCCTTGGATCCTGATAGCAGAAGAGCTTTGTGAGACCTGAATGACTAAATCCTTTTATGGCCCATATTTTATAGCCCAAATTGTTGGATATTTTTTCTCGCTTACCTAGAGTTTATTTTCTTTTATTCATTGTACATAAGAAATGTTTAATACAGTTTATTGAGAGATGCTAAGAAAATGTATGCTGCTTTGTGATTGTCTCACCGTTAGCAAGGAAGGATTGTTACTTGTGGTCACGGCTGCTAATGGAAGAATTGTTGTAGACAGAAAGAGAAAAGGCATAATATGTGAAGAATACATAGTTACGATAAAGTATGGAAATGTTTTATTGGAATTTTTGTGTGTCTTTTTACATTTGTATGTACAGTGAGGCCAATAAGTATTTGATCACCCTGTGATTTTGCTAGTTCTCCCACTTAGACATCATGGAGGGGTCTAACATTTCCATCGTTAGTGCAATTCCTCTGTGAGAGACAGAATCTAAAAATCCGCAAATCATATTGTATGATTTATTAACAATATTTTTGTATATTACTGAGTCAAATAAGTATTAGATCCCTTGAATCAAACAATTTTAATATTTGGTACAGAAGCCTTTGTTAACAATTCCAGAGGTCAAATGTTCCTGTAGTTCTTCACCAGGTTTGCACACACTGCAGCAGGGATTTTGGCCCATTCCTCCATACAGATCTGTCAGGTTTCAGGGCAGTCGCTGAGCTACATGGAGGTTCAGCTCCCTCCAAAGATTTTCTATTGGATTTAGGTCTGGAGACGGGCTAGGCCACTCCAGAACCTTGATATGCTTCTTATGGAGCCACTCCTTGGTTATCCTGGCTGTGTGCTTCGGGTCATTGTCATGTTGGAAGACCCAGCCACGACCCATCTTCAATGCTCTGACTGAGGGAAGGAGGTTTTTATGCCCTGTGCAGAAAAACAGCCCCAGAGCATGATGCTTCCACCCCCATGCTTCACTGTAGGCATGGTATTATTGGGATGATACTCAAACGGTGGTCCCAGCTCTCTTCAGGTTATTGACCAGCTTCCCCCCGTGTAGTTCTGGGCTGATTCCTCACCTTTCTTAGCATCATTGATACCCCTCGAGGTGAGATCTTGTGTGGAGCCCCAGTCCCAGGGACATTGACAGTCATCATTAGCCTCTTCTGTTTTCTGACAATTGCTCCAACAGTTGTCCTTTTTTCACCAGGCTGCTTGGCAGTCGCCCCGTAGCCCTTTCCAGCTTTGTGAAGGTCTACAATTTTGTCTCTGGTGTCTTTTGACAGCTCTTGGTCTTGCCCATGTTGGTAGTTAGATTTTTGACTAATTGTGGGGTGCACAGGTGTCTTTATGAAAGCTAAGAACCTCAAACTACTAAATTAGAATCATGAGCAGAGTGTAGTTGGATTATTTAAAAGCAGAATAACTGGTCTTTGAGGGTCAGAAATCTGGTTGCTAAGCAAGGGATCAAAAACTTTTTTGACACGGTAATGTGCAAAAAATCTTGTTAATAAATCATACAATATGATGACACCAACGATGAAAATGTTAGACCCCTCCATGATTTCTAAGTGGGAGAACTTCACAGGGGGATCAAATACTTATTGGCCTCACTATATCTCTTTTAATTTATATGTTTTTCTTTACTGTTTCTCCATTATTAGATCAATAAAGTCTTATCTTATCTTATATGTTGAAATTGATATCAAGTTTAATGCTATATTTTGATAATTTTGTTTAGTATAAAGTGAAAGGCTGTACTTTAGTGTGAATCCCAGCCCTGTGAATGAATAGACCATAATAACCACCTATTGCCCACAGTGTCCCCCATCTCACATTTGTGCTCCTTATTGAAGTCATTATTCTTGAGTTCCACTGACTGCAACCTCTCCCATTTTATCTAACCTCCACCAGCTTCACCTCCATCCTGCACCGCTCCACTCTCTATCTCCATCTTCTCTCTCCTCAGCAGCACTCTGGTATCTCAGCGCTGCACATCAACCGCTCCTCTGCATGCGACGGTCATCCTATCAGCCGCATGCCACAAAAGCAATAAAATGTCCTCTGCAAACGACTAAATCACCATGGGGCCTGTAGAAAACCTGCCAGTCCTGCTCTTTAGACCTCTTGCTCCTCGATTTGGTTGAAATGTGCATTGTGAGCTGAATGGTTTTAAAAGGCAAATCTACTCACCTGAAAAACGACATCATTTTCCAAAAAGCTGCGCTAATTGACACAATACATTCTTGTTTGCGCATGAAGAAGCATTCAGGGTATAACTGTGTTTTTAAATGCCCTTGGCGCTGCTAAATCTAGCATGCTGCCTTTGGAAGATGGTGTTCTCTGTCTGTTAACCACTTTGTAAACACATTGTTCTCTAACAAATAAATCACTTTTATTGCTGCTGCACAGACAAGAAATATATGCATTTAGGAACAGAAACTATTTCTTTTAACACCCAGGAAAGGCGTATTATTTGAAATAGTTATGCTTGCTGAAATGCTGTGTTGTTGGTGGTCTGTCTTTGCACTGTGGCTTTCTTTTCATTAATTATGGATTATGCCCACTGTGTAGTAATTTTCCTTTCTTTCTTGCAGCCATCCTGGGCATGCACACTCTCATGAGTAACCAGCAATACTACGAAGCTTTGGCCAGCAGCACCATAGTGAACAAGCAAGGACTGAACAGTATGTAACGCTTGTGTATGTGTTTAAAGAACAAAAACGATCAAGGCAATTATATGTAAAATACAGTCAGGCTTAAAGGTGCTCTATGTAACCTAGGGCTGCACGACAAAAAAACCTACCGTATTTTCCGGACTATAAGCCGCACCAGCCAAAAAATGCATAATGAAGAAGAAAAAACATATATAAGTCGCATTGGGCTATAAGTCGCATGTTTGGGGGGAAATTTATTTTACAAAATCCGAGACCAAGAACAGACATTTCATCTTGAAAGGTAAGTTATAATAATGACAATAGAATAGAGAACAACAGGCTGAACAGGTGTACAGTATACTAACATAACACATTGATGGTTATTCAGCTACACGAAGCATAAACAACGACCTGAATATGTGTCTTGTATGTTAACGTAACACATGAATTAATATATAGATCACATCTGAGTATAAGTCGCAGGAGCAGCCAAACTGAGAAAAGGTGCGACTTGTAGTCCGGAAAATACTGTAATTGAGATTTTTCGGACAGAAATTGCGATCCGATTTGTGATTTTAATAATTGCAATTCAGTGTTGTCTAAGCATGGGATGATATGGAAATTTTGTCTCACAATTTCCTTGGACACATTTTTTGCGATTCACAATATTTGTCTGCCGTAGTTGAATTTGCGAGAATTGGCGAGATTTCGGTCCGTGGATACAAACAAAAACCACACGTGGCTCGTTGCAGTACTGATATCGTGGACTTAGAAAATTGTATGCGCTTTGATGGCTTTTTCAGTGTTATAGTGGACAATTTTCATCTCTGGGACTGAAAAAAATGAGTGAACGGTCAAAACTAGTTGTGATCTCGGCCACATCAAGTTCCTAAATGACCCAGAGAAGCCAGATGTTGTGTTATGTTATCACCAGGACTCCTACGGCAACAAACCCAGATGCGCCCGGGGATATTTACTGGCAACAGCACATACCATAGGGCCATAATTAAATGCGATTAATATACTGCTGTAGTTTGTGAAGCTAATTTGCTTTGGGCACCTCTATTTCATGTATTTATTTATTTAATATGGACTTAACATGAGTGAAGTGATCAAGTGACAGCGTAGACCAAGCTGCTACGCAAGGATAATTGACTTGCGGCAATTTATCCACTATATTTCACATCAACACCGTTTTCTCAGTAATTCCTGACAACTTTAAATGATATATTAAGTTACAGTAAGCAAAAAATGATCTCCTACTCTTTCTACTGTCTACAATGCGGCCCCTGAGCCCTCTATCTGTTTCCTTGTTTCAATATTGACAAAATAAATGTGTGCAAGAAATGAACTAATTAAAAGAAAATTTAGTCCATCTTTTATGTCCGTGTGGATCTTTCTTTTCTGTCGGGAAATTATAAGAATGAAGTGAGGTTTACAACCACATTTCGTCTTTGTCTTTGGATGGACTCTGAATAGTGGATATAATATTGCAATATTGGTTGTAAACCTAAAAAAGGAGCATGTGTCGCATAGACTTTGGTGATTACAACCGAAAACAAAGCAAAGCACTTAGCACCAGCCGCCTCCTCGAGCACGTGGTCATTTGTTTGTATCCGAAACGGGTGCGAGACTTTCCAGCCCTATATTATTGTTTGTCACAGCCCTGGTATTGTCAGCAAAATATACTTCTAAAACTGCTTTTATACATTGCAGTAGTACTAATTTGTTATATTTCAGCTTCATGAAACGCTGGAGATGCAAGGCAGAAAAAAACCCTCAGCCATTGGGGTTAGGTATCTGCAGTATTTAACATTGCGATGTCGATTCGTTATCGATTGATCTTGCAACCCTAATGTAACCTTTTATATGAAAAAACAACTTTGGTATTGGCGTGTATTTGACCTTTTGACCATCACAGCGGCCTCTATGACAATCCAGGATCAATTGTTTTTAGGGTTTCATACCAGAAAACCTTAATTAAAACAATTCATCCTGGAGCATCATAGAGGCCGCTGTGACGGAAAGCAGAGGTGCCATGCTGCACCCGTACAGCCACTGGGTCACTGAAAGGTCAAATATGCACTAATATCAAGCTGCTGTTGTGTTTTGTTTTTTTTTTTTCAAATAAAAAATACATAATGTACCTTTCAACACATTTTAATGCAGTGTTTTTTTCTTGGTTAGCCACTGTAGCAGGATCCAGGGCCAATGTCAAAGTTGTTTGCCCAGGACCAAACAATCAGGGGACAGTTGTGCTAGATAGTCGGCTCAGGAGGGACAGTCTGCTTTGAAAACTTGAGATGTCATGACAAAAATTAAGTTTAGAAACAGGGAAATCTTTAAGGTTAGGGTTAGGTATATTTTCAGACAAACCAACTCATAGATCTATCAAATTACAGCAGACCGTTCTCTGCTCCTAAACTTAATTTTTGTCATGACATCTCAAGTTTTCACCCCTGATTGGCTGGCTGTAACGTTGGTCCTGGGCAAACAACTTTGACATTGGCCCTGGACTCTTAATCACTTGGCGATATCAGATCGTGCAGCCAGGGTAATGCGCCTCCTAGTGCCCACTCCGGGTAATACATCCTTGGGACTGACGCAGTGTATTGGGCTTGTGATCTCAAGTAACCAGAGAAGCATGTATTTCATAAATGTTTGGACAAAACATTTCTTAAATCTCTGCTACAACAACTATTTTAGCGGAGTCCCACAGTGATGTTGAATTAAAATGGTTCCTATGTCACACATCACACTTTAATGACCCGATGGTTTACACATGACAGCGGCTCGTGCTATAGGGCGAGCTCAGGGTCTAAACAGAGGCGCAGATGGAGCCGCTCATGTAAACAGTGGCAGTCACAAAACAAGGTGCTGACGTGAACACTGATGCACAGAACACTGTGTGAAAAGTGTTTAGATAAACCAGACAGGTTTATCCAGTGATTGTTTGTGCTCTGTTTTACAAGTACACTCATATTCATGTGGAGTTGAAATGCTTTAGCAGAAGCAGATACACAAGATCACTTTAGATACAGCTAGGTTTTTCTTTTCTTTTCAAAGTCCACTTAACTTGAGGTAAAAATGCTTCTTTTATATATACAGTATATATACGTATACAGTGGGTTGCATAAATATCTGCACCCCCTTCAACTTTTTGACATTTTGCCATACTAGGTACATATACTGTACATACATGTATTCAATTGAAATTTTATGTGAAAGACACACACTATGGGACACACAATGATGAAGTGAAATGAAATTTATACATGATTTGGAAGTTTTTTTATGAATAAAATAGTGGGGTCAAAAAGTTGAAGTGGTGCAGATATTTATGCAACCCACTGTATATATTCACAGTTAACCCTGTGTGGAACAAATTAAGGTTTTCCAATCTTATCTCATTTCTTATTTAGCCATTCAATATGAGTCACATCTAGAAATATTTTCCTTTTTCCTTCCCATAAAAGCAATACGGGACCCATACTTTTTTAGGTACTTATAAGCAGCAGAATTTTTAATGTTTTCAATTAAGAATTCATTAAATATAGTGTCAATATCTTTTGTGTCTTGAAATGATCGTGGGACCCCTACTTGGTGCCCGGCCCCCACTTTGGGCATCACTGGACTAAGTGACTGCATAACTGTCTGCAGGTGTGATCCAGTGCACTCAGTATAAACCCGTCCCGGACGAGGCGCCCAACTCGACTGATGTGGAGGAGACTCTGATGAGATTAAAGATGAACGACCCTGATTTAGTGGAAGTCAACCTCAACAACATCAGGGTAAGTGCCACATTAGACACTTGTCACAATAAATACAATACTGAATATTCTTGTTCCTTTTCCCAGAATATCCCAATCCCAACACTGAAGGCCTACGCCGAAGCACTGATGGAGAGCACTGTGGTCGAGAGGTTTAGCATCGTAGGCACCAGGAGCAATGACCCAGTCGCATTTGTAAGCCACTGTGCTAATTCATGCTAACTGAGGCTGCATGACATTGAAGATATCTTCAGTGGATTATTTTTGTTTTTTATGTTATATATTTTATTATGATATTTTATATACATCTATATAATACCACCCGCTAAAATTTCTGCTCCACCCCGTGGTGGTAGTTGTCAAGAGGGGAAGGGCAGCAACTACAAGTCATTGTTGTACTACTATATGATATATCCATCCATCCATTTTCTTCCGCTTTATTCGGGGTCGGGTCGCGGAGGATATATGATATATCATTTTTAATAATTAAATGTGCAATTAGGGCTCCCCTCCATTAGATGGTGCCCTAGGCAACCACCTAACCCTGCACAAAGAAAATAACAGCAGGCTTAAGACTCCATGGAGACGATATATACAGCATCATGTCCGCAGAGTGGTTAGCACTCTTGCCTCACAGCAAGAAGGTCTTGGATTCGATACTAGGACCATGTGGGGCCTTTCTGCGTGTAGTTTGCATCTTCTTCATGTGCCTTTCTCTGACCTCTGAAAACATGTACAATAGACAGGATGAATGAGAGTGTGTGATTGCGAGCAATAGTGAAAAATACACTGTTCTTTGTAAAAGGTATTGTACCTTCCTTTATTTCATAATTCCATCTACTCAACCTAATGCTAACCCTTAAACCTACACAACCCAGTTCTTCCTAATTTGTTATTTATCCCGTGTTTTCAGGCACTTGCAGACATGCTCAGAGTAAACACTACTCTAAAAAGCCTCAATGTTGAGTCCAACTTCATCACAGGGGCCGGGATTATGGCACTAGTCGAGTCACTGCAGTTCAATACAACACTACTAGAGATTAAGATAGACAATCAGGTAAGTTCATTTTTTGATTTTGGCTTCAAGAGTGTCTGCTGCCACTCTGTTCTAGTCTCACAGCAGATATTTTTGTTGTGTTCTCTTGCCTGCTCCAGCCTTTGCACATTTTTACTCATATTCACTATCCCTCTTCTGCACATGTTCAAATCCCTCACAATCCCACCTCTTGAACTTTATCTCCAAAGCATCTAATGTGAGCTCTCCCTTTGATGTGCTCATTCCTAATCGTATCAATCTTTGCTCTTCCAAAGAAGATCTATATCTTTGCCGTCTTCCTTTCTATCCTCTATAAAGCTAATCACTTTTTGTTAATTTCAGGAGTGTACACCCATTTACTGTATGTGCATTGTATTTTCAAAGTATTCCTTCGCATTATGCAACGAGTCATTTTCTTTTCTATTTTCCCCACACCAGAGCCAACCATTAGGCAATAAAGTGGAGATGGAGATTGCTGCCATGTTGGAGAAAAACACTACTTTGTTAAAGTTTGGCTACCACTTCACTCAGCAGGGCCCTCGCCTCAGAGGATCAAATGCTATGATGAACAACAATGACTTAGGTAGGTCGTGTTGTTTAGACGCATCTGCAGTGTCATAACGTGCTCCTCAACTGGAAGGGCTTCGGGATCCGCCATCACCCAGTATGCCAAGCCGTCACCCAAGAAATGAATTGAAAGATGTAACATATGGTATTTTCCACACATTTATTGTTGAATAAGTATATAATGAGCCTATACAGCTGAGAATATGGACATTTAAACAGACTACACTGCAATGGGTCATCTAGAACATTTTGAATAAGTAGAATTTACTTGAAAAAAGTATATTTGCCCTTGACTTGAGCAGGTGTTTTAGCCCTGAAGCTAAAGGGGTCAGACTTATGTTCCCCGGGAGTGTCAGGGCACAATGGCACCCCTAGACAACAGAGGTACCTATGTTCCCCAGCTGCTTAGCTCGGTGTATCCTAGCAGTTTTTTTTCCTAGGAGTTAAGGTTAGGGCTAAGGATAGAGGTTAAGATTAGGAGCATTAATATCAGGGTACAGGGTTAGGGTTAGAGTGTCGGGGAACATAGGCATGCATCCGTAGCTGAAGGCTAATGCTAATTTGATGCTAACAAATGGCAAAGTACCATCACAATCTGAATGATTTTTTATGAAACACACTTTGCTTGACATTTATTTAAGTTTTCTTCTGTTTTTAAGTAGTGCTTAGCGTTTAATTTGCATTTAAATGTGGACAGGAAGTGGTCTTTACCCTGCACTGGCCAACAGGAAGTTAGTCAAAAGCATCCCTGCACACAGCCCATTAGATAGTAAACCTACATTTACTTGAAATTACAAGTTTTCTTGTTTTAAGTGCCAAAATGCTTAATCTACTACAGATTTTTTTACTTGCTAAGTGGCAATTACTCAAATTAAGTTCAAATACAATTAATTTGAGTAATTTCAACTTAACAAATGGCTGTGTAATGCCGGGTCTTTATACTTCAATAACATAAAGTCTCAGGGAACGGCTCGCGACCCACTGAAAGTCTTTCCACAACACACTTTTGGGTCCCACCAGTTGAGACCCACTGCTCTATGTATTATCTTTGTTCATTTCAGATATCCATATTTAGTATTGGTTGTATTGTGTCAGGCAGCGGAGTCTGAAGTTGAACATTCAATCTTCACTACATCTTTTTGACTGCACCGTAATCAGCCGTGATATCATCGACTTGTAACTCACGTTTTGAGCCAGGAATCCAAGCCAAATACAACACAACAGTGCCTTCCCAAACTTATGACATCAGCGCATGAAGTGAACTAATATGATTTTGATGCATCTTAACTTTTCCCTGGTCGTTTCAAGCTCGGGTCGTCAGGTCAGAGGCAGACGGCTCCTTCACGTTCACATTGTCTGTGCCTGAACTGGAGAAAGCCTTCGGGAAAAAGTTCAAGTCTAAAACTAAGTACAAAAATATTCTGATAAATAACTGTCTTGTACTTCTGCCAGCATCTCGCGCTGGATCTGCTGCCACCCTCGGTCCTTGCAGATTACGGCTTCTCCTCCGAGCACAATGATTGCAATTGTTTTCTTTGCTTCTTTCCACCATCTGTCCACTTTGTGCCGCTTAGGCCAGGAAAAAGTTTAAGACAATTAGAACTACTTTAGACATTCATGTAGGTCATACTGAAAGGTAAATATAAAACATACATACAGTTGTGCTCATAAGTTTACATACCAATTTAATCTTTTGACCATTTTTCATAGAATTTGAATGATGACACACATGATAACACACAACTTTTTTCCACTCATGGTTAGTGGTTGTGCAAAGCTATTTATTTCAAAAGAACTGAGTTTTGAAATCATATTGAAACAGAAACTACTCAAATGTCCCTGATCTAACGTTTACATGACCTTCAACAACTGCCAGGAAAATTGTTCAGGAGCAAAGATAAACTCACTTCAGCTGAAATACAGGACTCTCTGACAAAATTGTACTCTCTGAAAATGTTTGTTTGTTTCAAGATGCACAATAAGTAAACTTTTGACATTTGGCTAGTTTCTAGTTGAAAAGGGTAAGCAACAAACATGGCTTTGACTTGGGTCTTTGTAGAACAGGGGTCTCCAACCTTTTTCACCCCGTGAGCTACTTTGGCGTAACAAAAATGGCAGCGAGCTACTTCAGCTTCAAAGATAATTCAACAAAATAGAAGAACATTACAGTAGTTTCCACTTGATACTTTGCTATATTCACCTAAAAGTTTGGAGATGTTTTGTTCAGAGCAAAACAATGCATCTAAATTTTGAGTCATTACGCGTGTATAGAATGTAGAAAGTATGTAGAAAGACTTTGGCGAGCTACTTGGAAAGGGCTGGCGAGCTACTGGTAGCTCTCGAGCTACTGGTTGGAGGTCCCTGTTGTAGAAGGTCTGCTTCCTATGAATTTCTCTCTTCTTTAAAACTTTATTTAATCAAGTTGAACTTCACTTACAGTTTTATACAGTGCTTTACATTTCTGTGTTCTGCTATTGCGTCTTCTTGCACACAGTATCAACAATGATTTTAATATTGATTCGAGTTATTTTTGCTTTACAGTAAGAAAGAGAAGGCTTGAGGGAGGACCCATTTTCCCCAAATGCCGGACGAATGTGTAAAATCAGCCCTGTCTCCAAACCTGTGTCACCTCGACTTGTAACATTTTTCCAATCTTTTCTCCAGGATTCTGGCAACTTACCAACTGTGCCTTTACCATAGTCTCTAAATGTAGCAGTCAGATGGTTTTATTTGTGTATTGAGGAGTGTTTGTTTGATCAATAGAAGAATTGTTTTTTTAGTTCTTGATTTTAGTTTTTGCTGAGCTAAAACTTGACTTAGCACCTGTGACGTATTTAAACAGTTTTTTTATTTTATTTTTCATACAGTAATCAGACTCACTTTGTCAGCCTTGTTCAATGTATTAAACTAATTACAATATTTACAATGTTCAACAGTGCCATAAGGACACAATGGCATAGGTGTACTGTTTATTTGCAGACAGGAATGTAAACGCTAGTCCTCAATTTTACGTTGTTAAATTTACAAAAGGAAATGGGATCCCACACGAGTTTCATCACATGTGTAAGCTGTGTTTATTTCCTCAAGTTTTATCATTTTCTGCATCAACCGCGAGTGTTTGTATGAACTTAAACTTAAAACAGGTTTGTGTTTATTTACTGGAGCTAAAAGTTGTGTGTTATATGAAAAGGCTGCTTTAGTTGTTACAACGACTTGGCCTATTGCAATCACCTCAGTGCATGTCTGGAACTGTGGTTCTAAATACACCAAGATGTGTGTATTAAACTGTCTTTAAGGTAAAACAGGTTTATTTGTGGATGTATATACTCAACATCTGGGTAAAATTAATGTATTTTGGTTTTTTGCACAAGTAAAAATGTGCTTAAGAATGTAATCTTGCTGCATGTAGGTGACTGCTCCAGATCTGGAGATGGGTCCCCGGGCGCTGCACTGTTGAGAGGTTGCCCACCACAGAAGCATGTTTCCGATCATAGTATATCTTCGCCTTAAACTTCATTTTGAAGATTTATTTTGAGTAAAAGAACCACTTTGTCCGGGGAAAACATAACCGAGAAAGAATGGAGTTTGTGCTCTCCATTGTAGACATGTAAATCCTTGATTTATTGTCACTGCTTGTGTTTTTCATATGTTGTTGGTTTAAACATTTTCAGTGGATGTAAACAGTTGTAAGCAATAAAAGACACTTTGAGTGTTGTCTTGAGGAGTTTTGCCTTTATTTTGCATGAGTTTGGTGAATATGCAACAGCGACACCCTCTGGTTAGATTTGGGTATTGCAGCACTAAATACCCAAATACTCACTAAAATTAAACCAACTGTATCTTACAAAATGCAGTCACAGTTGAGTCAAATTACTTGGGAATTGTCAGACTATAGTTGAGTGGTAAAGGCTGCTGCACACTGCAGAACATTGTTCAGTCCATAGTGACAATTTTGCCTTTCCTGTTTGTTTTTTTGTTTGTTTTTTAGTAAGAGGCAAATGTATGTGGTTTATTTAGGGTGACCAGATTTTTCACATTAAAAACTGGGACAAAATTTGTATGTTTTTATTTTATTTTTTTTGTCACATTTCTCATTTCGTTTGGCAGATTTTTTTTTTGTAATTTTCCTCAATTTTTTTTATTACTCTTTTTTTCGTGATTTTGTTTTCATTTTCCATCATTCTTTTGTATTTCTTCCTTTTTTGGCATTTTTTCATTTTTCTCACATTTTTATTGTTTTTTTCCTCACATTTTTTTCATAATTTTTCCCGTGTTTTCTTATTTTTTGTAATTTTTCTTTCTGCATTTTCTTGTCACATTTTTTGTCTTGGTCAAAAGTCATGAAGTATCAAATAAATATGCGGCTTTGGACATGGCACTGGTGAAAAACTGGGACAACTGAGACAGAGGTTGTGTAAAACTGGGACAAATGAATGGTTTCAGATAAATTCACAGGGACATGAGACAGAGGGCTCAAAACTGGGACTGTCTGGGTAAACTGGGACGTCTGGTCACCCTTGGTTTATTGGTCAGATATTGTTAGCGACTTACCAATAAGGGCCATGATTCTTCAGTCTTCATCTGTACTCTGTAGTTGAAGTGTCGGACGTTTCGATCTTAGTCCAAAGATCTTCCTCAGCGAATAAAGTCTTAAACATGCTCGTGGGTCTCTTAAGAGCAACCAATAAACCAATAAGATTACAAAAGTGAATTTCTGGCAAAACAAATGTAGCCATGCAGCCTACATTTTAATGTTGAACTAAATGAGAAAAGCACACACAAGAAAACCATATATTGTGAAGAAAATTGTATCTTTATTCATCCTCAGGCAAAAACATAAAAGGTAACCCTTTATTGCTTGTGGCATTTTTATTTTGTAACATGTGGCTCTCCTATTCAACCATTGTACAGTATCTTTAATTTGTTTGTGTGACAAAGAGGCTTGTTTCTCGACCTTGCACACATCACGGGTCATATCTGAATATGTTAATTGACATTTGAGCCTTCTGCGTTAGACGAACTTTGAGGATAACATTGTGAGTTCTGGGTTTATGGCTGAAAGCAGTAGGCCATGTGCCGTCGTGTAGGCTACAGCAGTGTACTTCCTTATTTAATCAACAAAACCCTGCACTTCTATAAATATGATACGCATACATATTTTAATCCTTGTTCTTCTACGTACATCGACCGTGGAAACACACTCAAACTCAAAGCGTTATTGCCTTATATTTTGCATGATACAAAACGATATTGGGACAAAGAGTGACTTTACGTACTCGCACGACAGACATGTCAAGACACATGGCATGCAAGACACTGAAGGTGGAGTAGAAAGTACTATTAAACCACATACTACTACATGAGGGCTCCAGACGGCGGACGGGGGGGAGAGACCGACAACACTATATACAGTACGACAAAGAAAGGGGTACTGCGTGTGCAAAACCTCGACAACATCAGACACGACCAAACACAAACGGTTACTTTAACTTTTAAAATATGGCTTATCAAGTTATCACATTTTTTTGTTACTTTAGACACACATTTAGTAGTATATATGTAATAGTAAATGATTGTTTGCCCAGCTTGAGGCATATTAGCTATATTTATGTACAAACCAAGTGAACAGGATAATTTGTATTTTTATGCATTTAGTAGCTGTGCAGCAATCGAGAGGGTAAAGAAGGAGTTTAAATATCTCAGGCTACAACTTGTGTTTTGGCCCCTCTGCTTGCTGTTAGCATTGAACACCTACCTGGCTCCTGAGTTAGCCCGACTAACCTAATATGATGGTTATTATTATTCACACTACTGGCTCAAATCAGTCTCTTATATGGCCCTTTATTGGTTGCTGCCCTTAGAAACATTGATGTCTCCGCCCCTCGGTAAGACGAATCTGGAGCACAAAAGAATCAATAAATACTATTATTTTACAAATGATATCCTCTATACTATATGATAATAATTTTAATTGGATTTTCGAATCTTTGTTGAGATTGTTCAACCGAGAGGGGAAGATCAGTGTCAAACAGCCCGCCTTCATTTAGACCAGTGGTTCTCAACTGGTGGTTCGGGATCCAAAAGTGGCTGGGGAAACTATTTTGAGTGGGTCGTGAGTCACTTCCCTTTTCCAGGGGAACATATCTTGAAATATTTCCCACGTGAAGATGATAAAAACAACCAATGAGTCCGTTAAAACAACTGTTATTGAGTTGTTTTCATCATGTTGCCAGATTTGAAGGATTATCTAATGCGTATTTTGCGGGGGAAATCCAGTATTTTGCCTGGTATATGACAAATTAAATTCTTATTCAGGGGTAGATGGCAGGTCCCGAAGTCACACCAGTTTGAGAACCACTGATTTAGACAGATTTGAACATACTAATAATGTCATCTGTCGCGCGTCTGAATAAAAAACTCATTTGAGCCAGCCGGTGACTTTTTCCTGCAGCGGGCCTGGCAGGTACTTGACGACGGTGTCCATGATGCTCTCCTCCTCGTCTTCGTCGCCGCAGCCCTTGGGAACCGCCTGTTTGGGTCGAGTCAAGCTCCCGGCGGCTGGCTCCTCTGCGGCCGCCGCTGCCTCGGCCTCGGCCTCCTCGCGCTTTTTCAAACCGTACTGCGGAGACGAGTGGGAGGGGTTAGTGATATTTTAAGCTTTCTGGACATACAGTGGTAGATTGTTAGAAACACAATAGAAAATCAGTGCGCACATACGGATAACAAAATACAGTAAAATACAGATGCACCGATCCAGCTTTATTGCTTCCGATACCGATACTTTGGGGTTTGAGTATCTACTGATATCCGATTCCCACCGATACCTGGAAAATAAAATAAAAAGTAGGTTTGTAGATTCCATGTTTGTTGTTTATGTAAACTGTTTTGTAGTGAGTGGAAAACTGATTGGTCCATGTTATATTAATATAGAGAAATTCCATCATAAAATAATCTGATCATTAATGCATTACAAATATGTTTTACCAGTAATTCTGACAGTATTCCTCAAACTAAAATACAAACACAGACAACGTTGTGGCCAATTTATTATTTCACTACTTTGTGACTCAGTCATAGCTTCACCCACAGCCTTTATTGGTTGAAGCTAGCATTAGCATACAGCTGCTAACTACAGTATTTTGTGCAGCGATCAAAAGTAGTATTGCAAAGTAAAACTATTCTACAGGTTAAGAGCTTTCAAATGACATGATGATACAGCATGTCCATATAGGCCTTTCTCAGTCATGTGACTTGGATTGGAATGCAGGCCTGTTGGTTGGCATTCAGCTGATTTGCTCCATCTGCTGGATGTTATCAGCTGTTATTTACAATGGTGTTACCGGTCTTGACGCTCTCCAAGACGGTTCAGCACTTGAGTGGTCAGGTCAGACAACGATATCTGAACAAATGCTCGTTTGTCGGAGCTCAGGATTTGAATTTCTTGTAGCAACCCATTGTTGCAACATAAGTTCCGCTAGTCGATGATGTCAGCTGAGAAAGGTCTATAGACCCTTTCGCTGCTTACATCATCAGTGACATCAGCTGGAGGCAGGAAGTGAGCAAGAGAAATAAGATTAAACTAAAACTAGTGATTATAAGTGTAAAACTACAACTAAAAAATGTCGTATCCTCCTGTGGTTTAAGGTGCAAGAACAAGAGGAACGACATTTGAGACGATGAAATAAGGTTTTATCTGATATTTGCAACAACAGTTAGACATTATTTTATCGTTACTATGACAACAGCTACAATGGAAATACT
>OMNZ01110056.1:17920-93892 GCA_900303255.1 Lesueurigobius sanzi
TGGTAGCACTTTAGAATACGGCCCGGTAACTACTGGTAACTACTAGGTAATTGCCCTACTAATTGCTATCACTAAAAACAATAACTACCAGTAGCTCTTAGGTAATTAACCCTACCGGCCGTATTCTAAAGTGCTACCCAAATCTTTGTTCTTCTTCTTCGTGGACAATATCAATGGAAGCACTTTAGTTGAAAAGACTAATAGAGAGGGTTGCGTCAATTTTTCTTGTTGGGTTAAGTCGTTTCTTTTTAGAGTGTAGTTTCCCCTGGTTTTTCATTTTTTGCAATGTCTTTCCTTACCTGGACATGGGCACAGGAAGTGACTTGGGTAAATGTTGTATTGGTAAATTATACCAATAAACAAAGCGAAGTGATTAATTTTTTTTACATTTCCAACTGTTATTATACAGCAGTGTGTTATTACTAAATGGGGCTTTGCAGACCATCACGACTTTTGCATGCGGCGTTTAATCACAGAGCAAATTGCCTGTCATTTTTCATTAAGTCTCGTTGATCATTTGATTGCAGTTATTAAGCGTTATATAAGATAATAGCTCTCTCCTTTGCCCAGTTAGAACTCTTCTCTCGAGCGACCGCTACAGCTAATCCTCCTCATATGTTTATTCAAGTTTGGGATTGGCTCAAAGATTCTCCCGCAGATATTCCTAGTTTTCTGCTAGGGTTTTTTGTTATCTAAAGGCTGAATGAAAAATTTAGAAGCTAGCAAAGTGAAGGAGCTGCCTTTTCACTTCAGGGATGGCCACAGCAAATCGCCTCCTTTGCTAGTTTTGGCAAGAAGATACAGTGTATGTCCGATCCACTTTCCTGATGCAACAATCTATTTATCCAGTTTGGGATTGGCTCTGTCTTCTTGTGGATTATATAGGTTTTGTTGCTGCTATAGGGTTTTTTGTATTCTAAGGGCTTAATGAAATATTTAATAAAAGATGGCAAAGGAAAGGAGCTGCCTTTTCTCTTCAGGGACTGCCACAGCAAATCTGCTTCTTTTTGAAAGTAGGTACATGTCAGATGCACCACTTCCTAAAGCAACGATCTCTATCCGAGCTTTGGGACACTACAACAAGAATGGTCAAGCGTGCGACTTCCACCGTGGATTATGTAGGTTTTGTTTGCTGCTAGAGGTTTTGAATCCTAAAGACTAAATGAAATATTTAGCAGACAGCACAGGGATGGAGCTGCAGTAAACCAAAGAGAGGTAGATGAGTAAACACAAGCTTTTTTGAATGTTTTATTTGGGGCTTTTAAGGAAGAGAGAGAGAGAGAGAGAGAGAGAGAGAGAGAGAGAGAGAGGGAGAGAGAGAGAGAGATAGGGAGAGAGGAGCGACATTGAGCTAGATTACCTCAAATTGCTTCTATACTGTTTATAATGTTTGCAGTAACCCAAATCTTGTGCTCTCTAACCATAATTCCCCATGGTCTGCCTGCATAATATTAACTGGTCCGTTACATGACTAGCTCCGGACAGTTTGTTGACACCAACCAAACAGCCAGTCAATTGGAGATCCCACATTTTGAGAAGTGTACTGTACTGAACTTTACTCTACAAGCAAAAACAAGATGCACTATCCATAAACTTTCACAACAAAATGTTAACCCTCTTGCAATCATTCAAAGGCTTATGAAAAATTGTAATAAAGAGTATTACTTCTTTGGTGCAGGTGTGTGAGGCAAAACCTAATGTGATATTGGGAAATACAAAAACAATTTGATGATTTGATATTACTTGCTTGGTAATGTGCAATAATGTGTGTAGTTAGATTATACCCAATTCAGTAGAACATAGTTTTGTTACCAAATAGGCCTATGTATATATCCCCTGGATCGAACCACCACTTTATTGTGGTGGAGGGGTTTGAGCACCTGAATGATCCTAGGAGCTGTGTTGTCTGGGGCATCATGCTCCTGGTAGGGTCTCTCATGGCAAAATGGTCCTAGGTGACGGGTCAAACCATGAGCGGTTCAGAAGCTCCTTATGATGAGAGACCATCAAGGAATGTTACAGCACCCATAGTGTAGGAGCGTCATGGGGCCACTTGCAGAAGGAGCCATAAGGGACTGATGCAGTGTGGTCGGGGCAGCTTGGACTGCTGCCCCCGCGACCCGGCAACGGATGGGCGGAGGATGGATCGATGGATATATGAAAGATTTTGCTAAATTTGTACTTGGAAGAGGACACTGGATGTGAGAAACAAACAAAGGAATTAATTGTGGACCCTAGGTCAATAGGTGACCACACGAAAGTACTAATACACAATCAGGACATTGAGCAAATTGCAATCTATAAATATCTAGGAGTGCAAATGGATGAACAGATGAACTGGTGTGAACATTTAACATCTATCTGTGTGAAAATACATCAGCGACTGTATTTCCTAAGAAGATTACGAGTGTTTGGAGTTAGTCGGAATATAATGTCAACTTTCTACAAAGCTAGTATTGATTCTGTGTTAAGGTATGGAATTGTGAACTGGTTTGGTAATTTAACTGTGAAATATAAGACACAAATACTCCGATTGGTAAAACTGACGGGTAAAATCATGGGGATGTCCACTCCTCCATCAAACTAATCAATAACAACTGAATGTGACTGTGTTGAGCTGTGCCACTGTGGTGTTGTTTACTTTGTCTTTGGTTATTTTATTTTTTGTATTGTCATTTCTATGTATTGTGTTTCTATGTTTTTTGGTACTTGTCTATGCAACTGACTCTCCTCCAAGACAAATTTCTCCTTTGGGAGACTTTGGGAGAATAATAAAATTAATCTGAATCTGAATCTGAGATAAGAAGAGGTAAACATTAATCATTGTGCAACCGTGTCAGGGCCGTGAGCGTTGTCAACTTTTCTCCATAAAATTGCCACTTTACCGGTGTAAAACTATGATTAATACGACATAAAATGAACATCTAATTACAAAATCGTGAAAACCTTTGGTTTAAATACTTAAGTATTTCCACAGCAAATCAGTCACATGGAGATTTGTCAGATATTCACAAGATGATCCCCTTGCTACAAGTTGTTAGCTGGAGTGAGCAACGGTGATGAAGTGCCTTAACAAGGACACAAGATATGTGCCTCACTCAAGAAAGATTGGAACCCATTACCCTCTGGTTAACTGCTTCATATGAAGCAAAACGTGTTTGTTACTCCATTTAATATACAGGCGTAGCAGTTGGCCAACACTTAAGCTATCTCTAGTACATGGATTATGAATGTATTAATACTGTCCACTGAAATTCCAAGCATTTCCAATTGTTTTTTACCAGAAAGGTTACACTCCTGACCTGCATTGCCCCACATCCCTTACCTACCGGTCAGTCCATGCCCCTTCTGTACATCAGAATTAATTATCATCTTGTTTGTTTTGTCTATACTGTATCAAATGATGCAATACTACAATGGCAAATACTTAAAAAATAAGCTTTGGTATCTGGTCTGAACGTGCTGGTGAAACAAGGCCTTAAAACTGGCCTACTTTAGCCTATCTGCAAGCAATGCATTTAAACAAATATGATTTCTGTTTTTGACCTCAAACACACTGGATTATAGTATAATTTATTTTAATATTCATCTCACTTGAATTAAATGGGGAGAGATTTGCAGCGTGGACTCGTATCCCATCCCTGATTAACCGGCATAAGGCACATGAGAGATAGAGAGAGAGAGGGAGGACACTGGTGGAGAAAACTTGGTTTATTTCACATCAATCACGACATTGTACAGTCAGTGTAAAAACTCCTACCAATAATAAAGACTATAGCAAAGATCTTATAGGAAAAAAACACAAGAAAACTATGACATTTACAAGTGTACAGATATTTTACATCAATTCACGACAGTAAAGTCTTTCAAAAATACAATGCCAGTACCCAAACAGACTCTACTTTCTTCCTCCTATAGTTTTTAATACAAAGTTATGTTGTCAAAGTGGCCACAATTCTTCAGGCTTCGAGTTTTGGGGTTATTGTTACAGTTCATCCATTGCCATTAGTGTCAACAATCAGGTGGCTGGTCTCTCCCATTACGCTCACTTCTTTCTTTAGAGGCATTTTACTTTACATCTGAAGAGACAGCTGACACTTCTTCAACTCGGTCAACGCAGTCCAATATATCTGAAAATCTTTACTACAGTGGAAGATTCCTGAACGACTGAGAGCGTACATTAACACCAATAGGGACATTTGTAATTAGTTTAGTTGATTCAAGTGCTCATTTGTTTTGTGTTGTATTGAGATTGTTTTTGCCCAATCTACATTTTAAGCACTTTGCAAACGCACCATCTGAACATGTAGCTCCTGGCTATTGTTATGATACAATACACCTCAATGGCAAGTCACAGAAATCCACTTATACAGGGATAGGGTTTAGTGTCGACTTCAATTTACATTAGGCCTAAATAGTAACTGTCCATATTGTTATGCTTACTTTCACTCAACAACCTTTTGGAGGTTCACATTGCACCATCCATTGACAGTTTACATCCAGATGTCTCCAATACTACAAACTACAAACACTCCAGTCGTTTTGAGTCAGATTAATTTGCCTTTTCTCCATTTTCTCCATTTTCTTGCATCTTCTCGTTTCTTTCCCACGGCACTGGGTCTTGCTCGTCCTCTACGTGTGTGTTCCTGCGCCCTGTCCAAAAGTGCTCCACGTCTGGGAAGGTTTTATCCACGTCGTTCGCACATGCCTCTGCGCTATGCCCGTCGTCTTTAACGCACATCTTGCACACAGTTGTCGTTGTTATCGGCGTTATTGGAGGTGGCGTTGGCGGAGGCGGTGGTTGTTTGCGGGGTCTGCAGGTCGCCAAGAACCAAAGCGAAACCAGTCCTTGGCGCACGTCGTCGTACATCGTCATGAGTAGCACGGGGAACACCGTACTGCACGCGTAAAGCAACACATTTGCGAAGACTAGCAACCCCACGGGCGGTCTACTGAAGCCAAGACGTATCCAAGTAAAAGTGCCCCACTCCGGTAAAAGCATGAGCCCCAGAGCGCCACTCAGACACAGCAAAACGAGAGTAACTTTGCTTTGGTGCCGAGGGTTTGGTGCGTCATTGACCGCGGCGTGGAGCGTCTTGGTGTAGTATGCGAGAGTAAAGATAATGGGCACCACAAACACCACAGTTGGGTAGATCTTGAACAACAGGCTCATGAACTCAGACGCGCACACGGGCATCTCCGAGACGCACACGACCTCGTTCAGGCTGTACGGCACCAGAGAAGCGAACATCAGCTGCGGGAGAGAGAACAACATAGCGACGAGCCAAATGAACGCCAGGGCTCCATGGATCCAAGCTGCGTGCTGGAATCCCTCCTCTGCCCCCGCCATGAAAGTGTGTTTGGACCTGGTGGTCGCGGCTAAAAGCAGAGTTTTGGCCACAATGCATGAGTGCTGAAACCAGTCCGTTGTTCTGCACACGAAGCTGCCCAAAGTCCAGATTTGTTTGTAGTACGTGACCGCGCGCACTGGAGCGCACAGTAACAAGATGAGCAAGTCCGTGGACGCGATAGAGGCGAGAAGAGCCTTAACTTCTGAGCCCCGTCCTTTTCTGAAGTCGCGGATAAAGACGAGCAGCACGAGGAGGTTGCAAAGCGCTCCGGCGACGCACACGCCGATCAGGATAACGGGGATGGCAGCTCTGATGTTTCCATTTCGGAGCAACTGCAGTCCCCCCACGAAATCAAAAAGAGTCACGTTAGAGGGACGCTCGATGTCCATCTTCAAAAACAAAACAAAAAAAAGTTCAACCTAGTTTCCACTTTTTGAGGTTTAGAGTTTAAAAAAGAACAAAGGGGACACGGGAGCTGTCCTGGTGCTGAAATGCTCTCGAGCGCAGCTGATGTGGCGGGGAGAGCGCGCGCAGGTGGGCTATTTCAAGTGCTGCCATTTAGCGTCGTCAGGCACTCACGTCATTTTAACGGGATATGGCTCCAGGCAGCAGCCAGCCCAAATGTGCGCGCAGCGTCACTGTCCCACGTGCTCAGGGAACCACCATACACAAACGATGCTGCTTCTCATGTTGGTCCCGATGGATGATCAACTTTTTACAGTAATTTTGATCTCAGCTATCTAAAACAAATCTGAAAAGCATACTAAACATAAAGTCACTATGTGGAGCAGTCCAGGGTATTACACCAGAGCAACTAAAGTGTTGTAAAACTCATACACATAAGAAAGATGGCTGTGATACTTAATTACTATATGTAAGCCTAATGTTTGGAAGCCTGTGGTCAAAGCAAGGAGCAACATCACCATGGAAACTAGCTGGTGATGTCCCGCTCCCAGCAAAGTTACTAATCAGGTGTAGCAGTACACACAGACACTACTCGCAGTAAAAGTCTAAAAATGTGATGATGTATTGTAGGCTATTGTATTATATTTAGGCCTATCAGGTGAAACTGGATGGCATTTCTTTACCATTTGCACTTTTTACCAAGACCCTTTGGCATCTTGCTTACTGCCAATCCAAACTTTAAATAGAAATGAATGACATAAACTTCTGTACTCAATTTTTCATGAAAGGCCACTGAAGTCTCACTCGTGTAGCCTAATGTAAATGTTGGTTCCATTTGCACTTATTACCTGAGACCTTTCTCCATCTTGTTTACTGACTGTAAGTGCCTGGTGGTTATTGCTGTGGGGGGAGAGCTTGGAGGAGTGTGGGGAGGTGGTGCAGAGGTGCCCACTCAAATGCTGTCACCTTCCTGCAGCCCAGGTTGCTAAGAGACGACAGTATGGGGTTATGAAGATGAGAGCCGTCCCGAATCACAAATGCACATGGACCTGGAGCTTTAAAAAAAAAAACTGCTCTAATGAATAAAGCCCTCGCCGTATGATTGCAGCCAGGAAAAGAATCCGGTGGTATTTAGCGGGAAGATATAATGGTGCACACTGGGGGAGCTGGCCTCGCTGCATGCCGTAATCAGGGGTAATTGCCATGTTCTGTCTATGAGAGGAGGAGCAGAGAGATATTCTAGATTCGTCTCAAATGATCACTGTCGCCTTCAATGTAGAACTTTGGAGACGCGAATCAGACATTCATCTGAAATCATTTGTTAAAAGCTTCAGATAAGATGTAATTTTTACTGCTTAACTAAGCATATGAGTAAAAGTTAATCAAGCAATCTTCCAATTTTTGTGTGTAGTAAATCTTGAGAGTACATGCAATTGTCAATTTAATTAGACAACAATAAGGTCAAATCTGGAGTATAGTGTAATAGTGGTTATAGCCGTGTTGACTTGATCTCTGTGGATAGTCGCATGTCCTCCTAATGTCACAGTGGGTCCTCTCCAGCCTCCACCCACCGCTCAGTTCAGAGACATGTGAGTCATTTGTGATGTTCCCCGGTGACTGAATGGGCTGAATGGTTGTCTGTCTGTGTCTGTGTCAGCCCAGAGACTAACTAGCCACTGCCCAGGAGCCTCATCTATGTTTACGATAGTGTTAGACTCCTGTTAGATCAAGCGAAAGGACCGTCCACACCTGCACCACAGGCTTTCCAAACATTGCCCTAATCAGCCACAGCAGCCGGTGCCCCAGCTGCAGCTGCGCCAGAGATCAGTCATGGTAAGACGAGTGCCCTCATGCTCGCTATCCACAAATAAGGACTAGGAGACAAAATATCCCTCGCATTAATAGACCCTTCTCTGTATGTTTGACAGGTGTTGGCCAAGTACTTCACTTCATTACTTGAGTAAAAGTATAGATAGTACCGGTCAAATATTCCCCCAATGAAAGTGAAAGTTGCCCAGTTAAAAATGTATTTAGTATTCAAAGTAAAAAGTATGTTTCATTTTAAAGAGTGCTGTGAATCATAACTTTGTGGCTTCAAAAACATGAAACATATGAATATAAGACTTGGTCAACACCGAAGAGGGAATTCTAGCAGCCCTCAGTCGCCTGTGCATCTCCATCTCAAAGCCACCAAGCACTCATTTGAGGACAGTGAAGTTAAGGTTTCATCGAAAGAAAGTAGATGGTTTGAGAGGGGAGTCAAAGAGGCCATAATTTGTTAAAAAAGAGAATCCATCCATGAATCGCAATGGAGGACTTAGGTTTAAAGAACAACTAAACACCAAATCAACTTTTTTTGCTGATTAACTGTATAAATGGGTGTCTAATAGTGTTGCCTACATGTCTCCATAATTACTTTGACATTTTATTGCACATTTGTAGAAATCTAACATTTGTGCTTAAAACCGTCTGTGTGGCGCTCTCTCAAGGGTAAAATTATATGGCATTTGAATTTTAGAGTCTGTCACCTTATTGGTTCAACCGGTGATGTGACGCCACAGAACTGATGTGATGTTAGCAGCTCTGCCGCTGTGGGGAATATAAACGGCTCCGCGCCCCCGCAGAAGCCTCCAGGCACTCCCCTTTCACAGCAGTTTTTGAATTTGGTGGATGGGCGGAGTAAACTTTGGAACAGGGGGTGAGTTGGTCTTTAAGTTAGATTCAGTCTATAACAACATACTGAGACAGAAACCAGTTTACAACAACAACCTTAGGTCGAAACCATCTCAATGTCATGAGCCTGGACTACTGGGCGGAGCAGGGCCATAGAGAAGTGTCAACAACCTTGGAACTTAACCCATACAGAGGTAACAAGAGCTTTTTTAGATATGTAGTGGAGTAGAAAGTATTATATTTGTTTGTCAAATGTAGTGGGGTAAAAGTAATGAGTTGTCAACAAAAATCCTCAAAACTCAACTTAAATACAGTACTTTAGTAAATTTACTTTGTTACCGCCCACCACTGACGTTTGATTTATATGATCTATTTAACTGGGACTATTTGCATTATTTTATTTCATACATTCTTGGTATACACTATATATTGTATATGTATATTTCTTTCTATTATCGGTAAATATTGGTTTGTCCACCCACTTTAAGGCCTAAGGGTACAGTTAATGGGGATCCTAATAAATAAACAAATAAACAAATACTGGTACTATTCTTTTCTTTGTTCTACCTCTTTACCTAAATGTGCTGTTCCATGTCCTCCCTCATTTGTGTTGTACTGAGTGCCACTGTCCTATGTTCTGTGTCTTTGTTGCACTCTAGTAAATATGCACTTAATCTCACAATAAATAAATAAATAAAACCCTTCCCTGGCACCAACATGCAGTATGGGCTATTTTCGCACAACATTGTGACCTTTATGAAATACATTTTCAAAAAGTAAGAGCTTTCAACGCCACTATCTTGCTGAGTGGCTCTATTTTTCATGATTGAAATGTCTGCACCAGTAAATAGCAGGACTAATGTATGTCACTGTCGATAAACAGATAACAGCATGAGATCTGTCAATAGCATGAACCACTGTAAAGCATGAAGAGACACAGCTATACACTGAACTAGCAATTACCTTTTAAAAGTTATTCAAACTAAATGCCAACAGAATACATTTATAAAGTACTGAAAAACATAGATGATTTCCTGTCTAAAAACTTGACTACCATATTCAAGAAAAGCAAAAATTCAAAGAAGATTAGACTGTTTTTAAATTAATAAGAGTTTGTTTGCGATTAGCACTCCAACACTTTAAACTGGTGAATATATGATTTAACACTGTGCTTGGGGTGTGAATTTTGGGTTAAAATAGCAGTAGTCTCATGCTGGACCACATTCACGTCACAACGGGGCTCTGATAAATAATGAATGCTTCTTTTTAGCCATCGCCTACATACTTCTGTGTGTGTGTGTGTGTGTGTCCACTGTGTATCTGTGAGCTTATTTAACAACGAAAAAAACAAATAACAAAGATATAAGAGCAACCTCTCCCCTGACCATACCCCACAGGCAGCTCAGGAGACAAAAACTCAAAAGCTACCAGTCTTTTGAAATACAGAAAAAAAGCAACTCTAAGACCAAACATGGTTCTACGTCAAATCTGAAAAGCAGAGCGTGCCATCACATATTTCTGTCCGTGAAGTACATGATGCATGAAAGCTCTTTACAGTCTGAAAGCTAACAAAGGCTGATTCTTTTTTGGTAAACATCGTTCCAAAAGAGCAGAGGTAAGAGGTTTTCTCAGGTGACAAGTTCATCTTAAGACTAGAGTGAATCCAGGCCAAGACGAGTCCATGTTATGACAATGAGTGGTGATGCTAAGGGTCAGCTTGGTACAGCAAAGGCTATTGTGGTCCTGAACTGGTTTGGCATCAGGACCCTCCGTTAATCTATAATGACAGGCCCAAATAAGAATTGAATTTGTAGATAGATAGATTTTATTGTCAATTCAATGGAATCAAAATTGACGTTCTCTCAAACCCTTGGTGTGGGGCAAGGGTGGTTGCTGGGGGGTTGGGTGGAAGCACAAGGAGGGCAGGGAAGGGAGGGAGTTCAGCTTCTTGATAGCCTGGTGGATAAAACTGTTCTTCAGTCGACTGGGCCTAGCCAATAGATTCCGCAGTCTCCTCCCTGGCATTATTACCCTGAAACGACTGTGTGACTGTTTAAAATACAGTTTTGTCCTTCAAATTACACTGGAAAAACTGACCTTAAATAAGATAAATGGCTTGAAAAGTGAACTTATGTGGATTTTAATAATAATAGCAATGCATTGGTTTGGCGCTTTTTCAGACACTCAAACACACTTTAGATCAGGGGTGGGGAAACTTTCATTTTCACATCAAGGGCCAAATAAATTTTTATAAAGTATTCGAAGGGCCTTACAATACAGACCTGCCCGCTCCCAACAGTTCCCTGCCTGCTCCCCAGGGTCCCTCTACGACTGACCCCCAGCAGGCTAAATAAAATACAGGCTTAACTTGCTCTAAAATCATTGGAACCAAACAAAGAGACCTGCATTCTCTGTGGGAGGAGCAGGTGTTAAAGAAGGCTAAATGTATCCCGGGTCAGCCTCTTCATGCTTGATGATGGTCACTATACTGTTAAACTCTGAAGGGAGTGTATTCCTTAAGTAGTGTAGCCGAGTGAATGTTTTTTGTGATGTGGTTGTGCATGTTCTGAGGTTTGCTGCATACTGTATGAATTGGGATCAATAAAGTTCTCTGAATCTGAGGCATTCCACACATGGATCAGCCAGGCATCTTGCCCCAGAAGGTAAACAGTGACACATGCTTTTTTTACTGGAGCGCCCATAGTGGCCATTATCCCATAAAAAACTTTAAATAAGCCGCATCTTTGTATACGCCACAGTGAAAAAAGTAGCAGCTTATAGTCCGGAAATTACATATTAAATATGAAAAATGCCTTGGGGGCCTGGTTAAATGGTCTCTCCCCTGCTTTAGATTCACTGCGGAAAAAAATGACTAGAATTAAGAATATTTGATTCTAATTTGAGTAATTCTGACTTCCTAACACCTGATTTGGGGTAAAATAAGATTTATTTGCAATAACAAATGTACTTATTTGAGGTATAATTAGATGTTTAAGGAACAACTGAAGAGTTCATTTGCAAAAGCATCTCCATTTTGATTTTTTTTGCTAAATTGTGTTAGATTTGTCAATGGCACTTATCTGTTTTTGCAAATTAACTCTTCACTTGTTCCTTTGACAGGTAATTTTACTTACCTGCTCAAATCAAGGTCAAACGTTCTTATTGTGAGAAGAATTAAACCTATTTTCATATGAAGCCCAGCCCGGGGGTAGACTGGCGGAAGCGAGGTTGCGGATCCGCGCCATCGTCTTATCAATCCTATTTTACAGTAATAAACCAAAATCAGCATTATTTAATTTAATTCAAGCACTTTAAAGTCATTTCCTATCTAAGACTATTATTTTTCCCAGTGTAAAAGCATGAAATAATCCTAAATCATGATATCACATTTTAATAGATTCAGCAATGCTTTTTCAGCAGATTGAACATAAAAAGTTCCACTGGACTGTAATGGGCAGGAAAAAATTACATCCACAATTGCCACTTGTTGAAAGTTACCTAGACGTGTCTCTAAATTGTACCTGAAATTGAACCATAAATTCCAAACCGAACGCGTTATAGTTTGATATATCCTTTGAAACGTATTTTAACTCGGACGACCCCTGAGGAGAATTGAGGCTATTTGCGAGAGTATTCATTGTTCTGCGAGATGGCTTTCTGTTCATTCTCTTCTGAAAATTCACTACAATTTGAGGCATAACAGCGAGGACACGGCGCTGCTGCAAAGAAACTGCCGAAGCTAGTTGGAGATAAATTTGCAGCTTTTCACAAAAACATCTGCACTCTAGTATCACATTCGAATTTCCAAGATATTGATGTCCCTATTGCAATAAAGACCAAAAAGCAATGTTCAAAGCAATTTACAAAAACAAGACTGCTGAGTAAATGCGGCTCTTTCTCGTCTACAGTGATGAATTCAAAACTGAGAGGATACTCAAGTTATTATTGCACTGTTTATAATGAAAAACACTTAATTGCAGTGGTACTTCTAGTCTCATTCACTTGTCGCGTAATCACAAAGCTATGACTAAAGCCAGATTGTTTTCAACACTTCCCCGACAGTGGCAAGCTCTCATCTCTGCTCATGTAGGCCCCATTATACAAAAAACATGCTAAGTAGTTTTAATGGTACTACCAAGATCTAGAGAGGAGAGGGATCTTTGATATCTAGTTCAGTTTTTGAATAAGCAAGTTATTAATGAAGACATCTGTAAAAAAATTTGCTTTGTTTTTTGAGGTTCAAAACTCAATAAATCAGGCCAAGAATTAAATATTGAGAAATCCCTCTGAGAAAACCTTCAAAATATTGTAAAGTACAGGACTGGAAACTGGGCTGGGTTGATTAAGTTGAGGAGTTGAGGAGCAAAACGTCCTCAACTTCATCAACCCTCACTGCAATGAAAATTTCCTGGACAAATGAGAGCCTTCACAAACACTCTGAACTCTGTAGGTGCAGCTAATGTTTTTGATGTTGAGTGTAATAAAAAGAGCTTTTAAAGTTTTGTAACGTCTGCCATGCGCATCACTGTGGGGGGCACGTCACATCTGAATTATAAAGTGCAACGAACGACTTGAGTTTGGTCAATTTTTTTTATTTGAGATTAACACTAAGATGTTAAGGGACCAAAAATATTCTAACATCTCAAAAATGACCACTACATGAACAAACATAGTTTGTTCTCATATAACCAAGTAGCCTGGCTAGCGTCAAAATGATTTTTGTCTGGGAACCAGCCATTCATTTTCTCGTTGGAGAGGTTTTGTTTACGATTGTCCGTAGCTGTTTATTGGGCAGAATGTCTATCATATGCGTCTGCACGTAGCCCATAGCCAATCGTATCAATTGCACCAGATGACGTATGACCCTCAGCTAATCCAGTCTGTCGATAGTACGTGTCATCGGCTTGCCGTCCCTCCCATTTCGATTGGTCCCCAGATCCATACGAAGAACACGTGTTTGTTTGTTCATTTCTTAGGTATTTTTCAACAATAAAAATTATATCTAATCAAATAAACGCTTCTATTTTAATCTATTTACTGGGTTACGCAGTGTACCTTTAATAGTTTAACAATAGTTAGACAGTTGGATTTTAGGAATACAGAGCTGATTTCGCTTTGGCGGAGCTCGAAAAGCCAAACATGCTTTGTTATGCTGTTATGTTTGAGAGCCACTTTCCTATTTAACAAGTCCTTTGTTACTGCATACTAATTAGTCCTTATTGTTTATAGAACCATCTCTTGCACATGCAAATCCTGCCATTGTCTTTAAGCACCTCATCTTTTATTGCATCTCGACATGCCAAGTGCCTTTATCACATCAACTCGAGCCCATATATGCCACAGTTTCCACGACAACCTGTGGCTAGGAGGCTCTTGACTCCACGTAACTGCTCCAAACGTGTCTTTTTTTGTGCATACATCACCGCTGGAGATGTAGGAAGTGTCATTATCCTCATCAGCGCTGTTATGTTCATTTAAATCAGGCCACACGCAAAGGGATCACTTCTGTGAGTGAAAGGGCAGACTCCCGGCCTGCAAAAAAGCAAATAATTAATGTTTTATAGAGAGCAAGTGGGAGGGGAGAGAGTGAACAGACAGACATGTAGGCTTGTAGTTTTTCATTTCTGTATTAACAACGGATTTCAAATGAATGTGGATAGCATTAGCAGAAGGTTGTACGTATAGTTTTAGATAATTTTTAGATAATTTTTAGGTCATATCCACAGATATAGTTTTGCATAATGGATTTTAAGCCATTCAACTGCAGCATATTAGTGGCTACACTGCAAAAATATATATTTTGATAAGTTAAAATGACTAGAATTAAGTATATCTGTCTTTCAAAGTAAAAACATATGCCAACGGAATAAGATTTTTACCTTTTCGAGAAAAAATAAATTTAAACTTTTTTTAGGTGTTGTTACCTGTTTTAGGTGCAATACTTATTCAATTGCCAGATCATTTTCCTCACCCGCTCAAATTAAGGTCAAATATTCTTAAAGAAAATTAGACCTATTTTCGGATTATTTTTTTCAGTATAGGGCAATTATCTACAGATGTATGAATATAGATAACAAAATAGCATTTATTATTAATAGCACTGTTGCATAAAACTGTACATAGGTTATTAATTATTGACTTCTTGTATGAACTGGCATTATAGGTCAAGTCACTTCCTGAACCTGAATGCATAAAAACAATGATAAAGGTTTACACTTGTATTGCGCTTTATAAGATCGACAAGCTTTTCAAAGTGTTATCCATTTACTCATCCTTCAATCACTCAATATTTGGTGGTGGTAAGTCACTATTGACCAATCGTCTCCCCTCCGATCACCATATTAACACAAGGGGTAACGTGGCTGCAGCGTCTTGTCCAGTGACGCAATGACAGTGTGCATCAGGAGCCGGGATTCGAACCGCCAACCTTATTGCAAAACTACAGTGGCTCTACCATGTGAGCCACTGTCACTCACGTTACAGAAAGTTGTGGTTTACGTCACCGACATTTGAGGAGCGTTTCAAAAGTCTTTCAGAAGTCGTGTAACAATGAATGAAGTGTGGAGAGCTTAAGGGGAGATGCTGCAGGTGAATAGGGACAAAATGTAAATTGAATATGAAGCTTTTGCTGTATTTTACTGGCATAATCATGAGGAGGAAAAAAAGTAGGGGAGACTGGGGATGATTGTAACACCGGGAGAGTTATAACAGCACCGCTTTGAGTCCAGAGAAGTGTATAATATATTCCTATCAATCTGTAGTCCTTTCCTGTCTGATCGCGCACAGCAAATGCCAAGACTTATAAGTTGATGCTGCACATTGTATCTGCAAAAAAATGATTTTGAGACAAGAAAGTAATTTTTTGACTCCTACTTGAATTTGTGTTTTGAGTCACAAGATTTACAAAATGCGTTTTCTGCCCTTTTTTTTCATGCTAGATGGTTATAACACATGATTAAGCAGGTGTTACAACCATCTCCGCTAGTGGGGAGAGTTGTAACAGAAAATACTCTTTGGGAGAAAAACAAAAAACCAAGGCACTCCTCCCACAACATTAATTCTCTATTTACATTTTCTAAAAAGCCTTTATTTTGATGGGCTAATAACATATTAAAATCATTTAAAACAAATTACTGGTTTCTTCCACGCGTAATGGCTCCAAACAAGCCTTTCTTAAGAAGGTTTTTTGTTTTACTCTTGAATTTCTGTCCCCCAACACCAAAGAGCACCTTCCTCCAAAAAACACTATTTTTTGTGGTACTGACTTCCCGGCCACTTTGTTTCTAGTTTTTTACTCAGAGGTACTCTTTGGCTTAACATCTTCTCATGGTGTTTGTGTTGCGTTTATAGGAATTTTATGAGCTGCCATTTGTAGCCAACAAATACAAAGTATTTTGTGTAAAGGTTTGAGAGTCACAGCTCAAACGATCAGTGATACTGCCTTCAAGCAAAAAATGTTACAATCATCCCCGCTCTCCCCTATAGCAAGTCATTTTATGTTTTAATATGAAAAACTATACATTTCACATGACAAAATCTAAATAATGGATAGAGCCAGGTTTAAATGTATGATTTTAATTTGTTGATATAGTATTAGTTACAAAGATTTCAGAGGCGATTCTGGATATCTATTTTGGTTTTTGAATAAGCTAGTTACTGTGTTAGTGAAAAATCATATAAAAATTACAATTCACCTTATTTTTGGGGAGTTTAAGGTTCTATAAATCAGGCTAGAAATGAAATATTGAAAAATCCCTTTGAAAAAATCTTCTAAATATTGTTAAGAACATGTGTGGAAAAGTTAGAATCTTAGTGCATTGTTTCTGAAATTCAACACACACTGCAAAAACACAATAAACGAGGAAAAGCCTGGAGCTCACTGCAGGATTATTTACCAGATTTAGGTCCAGATCTGAGTTCGGGAAGACATGACCAGAGTTTGGCTCCTCCTAATCAGTTTTACCTTCTGGCGTTCCTCTTTCCGATTCCTATTTGAACATATTGACTTGTAAACATTACAAAAATGGATCTTACTCTCCTATGTTATTGTTGCATTGGGTATGTATTTGTTTATGAAGTCGAGATCCTTTATGGTGTCATTTTAGCAGTTCTTGTGCTCAAACTAAAATCATTTGCTCATTCAAGACAGCGCAAAGGCTTCAAAATTATTGATTTTTGCAGGCACTTTCTATTAATTTGTCATCAGTGTTGGACTTTGAGTGCGTTCATGTGTAAATGCCAGACAGTGAGGTGAACCTACAGTGATGTGACGCAGAAGCTCAGCGACAGCGTCCTCTGACCGCACTCTCTTCAGTCTGCGCCGAACTCTCAGGTCTGATGATGACGCCTGGGTGATCTAAAGCCGCGTGACGTCTGTAAGTAAACATTTAGATCAGTATTAAGGTGCAGCTGAATGGAAGCAGTTCAGTGTCCAGTGTCTGCTGAAGGTGTTCACCTGGAGGAGGAAGAAGAATGAAGATACAAAATATTACAATCAAAAAGGAGCTTTACACTACCACATACTTCTGTTGGGATGGGCGGATTGATACCAAAATATTGATACTTGAGCCAGTATTGAAGTATCAATACTCTGTCTAAATGTCTAAATATTCCATCCATTCATCTTCTTCCGCTTATCCGTTGCTGGGTCGTGGGGGCAACAGTCCAAGCTCCCCAAATCACACTGCACCAGTCCCTTATGGCTCCTCCTGTATAAAGGACTGGTGCAGTGACCTCTGGTGAAGTAACCAGCCTTGATGGTCTCTCATCATAAGGGGTTTCTGAACCGCTCTTGGTCTGACCCGTCACCTAGGACCGGTTTGCCATAGGAGACCCTACCAGGAGCATAATGCCCCAGACAACAGAGCTAAAAGGTTCAATCGGTTGCTCAAACCCTTCCATCACGATAAGGTGGCGGTTCGAGTTAGAAGTTTCAGAACAAATTTATTGAATTGATAGATGGAGTTTTTTGTTATTTTTAAATGTTAGATCAGTGTTTTGTACATAAATAACTTTAACTTACCGGCTATCAATTAGTTTAAGCAGGTGAGTGAGCAACATGACATTTTTTAGGGTAGTTTTCCTAGTCTCAGAATCAGAATCAGAATAGAATTTATTGCCATTGTCAATGAAGGTTTCACAGATTAGGAATTTTCTTCGGTGTAGGGTGCACTGTTCCTGGAGGTACTGCAATACAAATACAAAATAAAAATCTATTTAATATATGGTCCCCAGTATAGGGGACGTATCAGATATTAAACTGATAAGAACAGATACTACACTTGATCTTAGCCAAAAGGCAGAAGCGTTTACTGTAAAACGTGTTAGTATTGGTATCAGATTGGTATTGAAATTCTAGCCAAAGTATTAATTGGTATCGCCCATCCCTAATATCGACACAATATCCATATTGAAAGAGAGTTACACATTTTTGCCAACACACCTGAAAAAATTCATAGTAACTTAATGATATGCACAATTTCTGTTTTAGTCACAATTTTGCAGTTTTGCCTTGTAACATTTCTGTCTTGTTTGACATGGTTTGATGAAAAAAGTATATTTTTTGTTCAAATTTAATTGGAACATACAATGGTGAAACAGGTTTGGAAAAGTATCACAATAATAGCCTATAATTATCAAAATATTTTATTCATAACAGTAATCTTTTCTTTCTAAGCGTGCATGTTAGCTACAAGAAATCAAGCTTTGTGTAATTACAATCAGTATAATTATATAATAGTCAGTCAGTCTATTTGACAGGTTTGGGATCTTAAAAAGTTTTGACTGTGGATTGGCACTACAAACTATATAACAGCACCATCTTGTGGCAAAATAAGAAAGTGCAGAAAGGGCATCAATATCGTTTGTGTCTCTAATGTTGTTTGTGGTTGACATATTCAATTCTCTGACACAATAAAAGTGCTAACAATTTTTTACCGCTTTGTTTTGCTTCTTTTATGTGAATTTGGGGTAATGTTTTGTACTGTGACCGGTTAGCTCTTCTAGATATACTACAGAAACAATGTTGTGTCATCAGTTGCACCATGATGTGAAAGTTATGGTCAAAACAACCTTTAAATATGTGCAGGTATGTACCGTATATATATATATATATGCTGTTATCTCTCTTCACCTCCCTCTCTGTCTCCGATTGCTCTGGCCACGTGCGCGGATTAGTAAAGGGGATTTAGAGACAGATGCAAACCAGAAGTCGAGATCCGATCTGCCATCCACGCAGAGCACGGCAAAGGTGACGCTTTGGGGTCAAGATTAACATGCCCCGCCCTCATCTGAAGTACACCGCGCTCTCATTGGTTTGTTTTTAGATGGACGGCACGGATATCCAATCAGGTGTCGGAATTGGGCAGCGCTAGTGGAATCTGCAGACCGGAGCAGCTGCAGATTCACGACAGCAGATTTAGCACAGCAGAATCACGACAGTCATTTTTTTAGAGACAATCTTTTAAGTGTGTGGATTAGTGTTAAATTTTACAACGTATTTATGAAAATGTCATTTAGTTTAAGGTTAAAGGTCAGGGTCTTTATAGTTTTTTTTTTTTTAATTCTAATTTTATTCTAGCTATGACTTGGACAAAGCCTGTTCCTTTGGCAGTGAATTAAAACTTGATATGATGGCTCTTAAAGGCACTATACCTGATATTTTTATGACAAATAATGAAAGAGGGAGAAAGTAAATATCGTTGTGGTCCAAAAACATTCCTAATTTTCCTCACACATTTCAAAAAATTTCCAAAAAAGAGTTGGGTTTATAAGCACATTTGACAACTTGCAGGCATCTTTTTAGGGCCGCTGTCACAGAAATGCAAGAAAAGTATCCTGTAAACAAACAAAAAAGGTAACGTGTATCTCACAAATGGTTCCCGACAACGCATAAAAGGCCATAAAATATTAGTTAATTCATATTTTTTTTATATTTTCAATGGCTCAAATCTTTTGTCAACTTGTCTTCTGTCCAAATAAAGAAATCATCAAGTCCTGAATTCAATCAATCAGGACTCGAATTTAGCTGTTGCATGGTCTTGGTGGATGGTTTTGTATTTAGAAAAACTGTAAATGCAGAAATTATCTGGTTTATTCTATTTGACTGGAAAGAAATTAAGTAAAGTGTTTGTGAAAGTATGGAGCCCTGGAGGGGGCATGAGTGCGAATTAAAATATGAGGTGATTAAGTCGGGAGCACAAGATAGTAAACTATGATACTGACCAGCGGCAGCGGCGTCCATGGTCCACTTCAATCCAGACATGACGAATGAAGAGAGTATTAGGACCTAAGCTTTATTTCAATGTTGACATCAGTTACAGGGATATTAAACATTGCTTTTCGACACTGTTACATCATCTCAGATAGACAATTAAAATGGATATTGAAGTCAGGTGTAACGCGCTGACATCAAGAGACCACCTCCTGCCGCTGACTTAATTAAGTCTTTCCACCGACATCCCCAAGTCGGCCAGACCTACTATCACGTGCCCCCAACTTAATCACCCCATTTTTAATTTCTCACTCATGTCCCCTTCCGGGCTCCATTAAGTAACCAAGGGGTAGATATCATAATATTACTCTTCTCTCTGCTTCTTTTCATTCACGCTGCATAAACCCTGTTAAACAGTATTGTTGTGTATTTCACCTTTTAAATAAATAAACAAATAAAAAGATGACAGTCGTGAATCTGCCGTGTCGAATCTGCTGCCGTGAATCTACAGCGGCTCCGGTCTGCGTGTGTATAGTGATACCCAGCCCCTGCGCAGATGTGTATTGTGTGTGACAACAAGACAGGTTTTAAAAGAGAGCAGGAATAGCACAGGATTGCACGAACTGCTGAAGCTCTAATCGCGAAAGGTGAGTTACAGATTGCGTCGATCAAAACTAAACATGACCCCTATGATTAGCCATATTTTGAAAATGTCCTTGTGATAAGTGTGTAATAACGTGCTAACCGGGGAAGCTGCAGCGTGTCGTAGTATTTGACAGAAACTTGCTGATTTAGCGTTAATGTGTAAATACTCAATGACATCTTTTGCTTTTTCAATTACTATTACTATATATAGTTTGATTTACATTAATACAAGGCGTTTTTGTTATGTTTGCGAACTTTTGATCGCTTTTAAGGGGGTTTATTTCCTCATTCCACTTGGTCCCATTGCTTTTTATAGTTTTGGCAGACTTTCAGCGACCTAGTTTGTGGTTGGCATTAGTAGTTAAACCAGTTATTTCATGCAATAAAAGCATAAATGAAAATTGATTAAGAAATACCAAAGATTAAAAGGTTGAACATTTAGAGGTCATTCATTTGGGTCGTCTCTGTCTGTGTCAAGGTAGTTTTTCTGAGTAACGCCCCCTTTTCTTGCAGGGTAGTTTTACCTGTTGCCTTTAGCTATTTACTTATTTTAATATTTAATCCTTTGCATAATGTCCTTGTTAGTGTGTATCTACCTGTAAATGCAGTGACAGACTTTGATCCTTTGGTTACTGGCTTTCTGTTGTCACCGGCTTCTCCCGTGCGTCTTTTCCCACGTTTACACTAAACTTTCTACGTGTGGGCGCTGGAATATCTTGTGAAATCGTTCCCCTTGGCTGCAAAAGGCAACAGATTACTCCTATAGTGTTATGTGTCAACAAATAAAAAGGTTTAAGTTGTATTGACGACAGATTATGCGAGTTTTTATCCTGACAATCTGAGTACAATATACATGCGTAACTCCCGGCTTGGTGTTTTGGCAAAGATATCCAAATTCAAAGCGTAGAAGATGATTAATCAGAGGCTATAATTTATTCCTCAACCTTGAAATGTCATGTTGCTTCCTGTTTCTCACTGATTCAAAGGAGGAGGCTGCAGCTGCACAGTCAAAGACAAAATTGTATCCAATGTGAATTGCTGCCCAAGAGGCTCTTTCCAAACTGAAACTGAAACTATAGCTGCTGGTATTTCCCATTTAATTTCATTTCCACTCAATTGAGGATAAATCAATCCCCTCCCTGCTGCTGATGTAATATGATGAAATCTTTCTTTGTGATTTCTTGGTGCTTTCACTTCTTAAAGGGAAACTACACCTTCACTGCAGAGTGCACATTGATTAGACATTAAATCCAATGGCCAATTGTCAGCTCATTCATATACTGTATACCAGGGTTAGGCAATGTTAGGCCGGTGGCAAATTTCAGCCCTCCAGCATAAACTCTGGCCCTCAGAGATGATTCTGGGAAATATTGCTACAGAAATCAGTGATAAAAAAAAAAAAATACTCCCATCATACAGTATATGATGTATTAACTGGAGGTTGAGCCCCTAGTCTTTTGTCAAGGAAGAAAATCCATCCAACACAAAGCAAAGTTTCCTACCCCTAATATGTATAGACCAGATACAAACTCATCTACTCCTTATTTGAGTACAGTGAAAAAGAGCTGTCATTGGTTTGAACATATCAAAATCTGAAGCTTTTTCCATCACCTAGAAACGACAATACCAAGTGATTGAAAAAAAAAAAAAAATCTGGACTTTGCTTAACAAAAGTGGCTTTGTGTGTCACCTGTTGAAGGGCAAACACTGACGCTGTTCCCTGTGTAGGTATTGTTCAATATTGTTCATTATGTTCAGGACAAATTGCCTTTTGTGGTTACTGTAGGAGGTCTACTCTCTGTAAACAACATATTACATTAATTCAATCATAATGAATATTAAAATCAACTGGGCAATAGATCCCTGTGACAGTGTGCCAGTTTTGAGAGGCTATCGTATCATGATTCGATGCTTCTCTGTTTTCAATGTTTCTGTATTTCCTCACACACTCACTCTTCCTGTTGGTCAGGGCTTATGCTGCGAGTGAGTGACACTTCGATTCGTCATAATGAAGTGTGAACTTTCAGAAGCAGCAGATGGATTCAGTTACTGCTTAATGGCAAGACAAAGAGTGCACTAAAATTGCAAAATCATGATCCAGGCTCTAAGAAAATTGTGCTATTATTTTTTGTTCGCATAAAGCCCGACCCTAAATCTGAATATCTTTTTCTTATTTCACCAGATGTCGTTCGCCAGCGATGAGCTCTACAAGGGCTACCTTCGGACAAACATGGCACGTATCGTCACCAGAGTCAAACCTACAGAGATTATTGTTCATCTGCCATGTCTGACAGACCATGACAGGGTAAGTTTTCCTCAAAACACTGACCAAATATTTATTTAACATCCAACTCCACACAGAAAGGCTCCACCTAGCCCAGGATCGAACACACTGTTTCACTACATACGCAAGAGCTTGGTGTAGTGCGTATGCGTGTAAATTAGAAATTGTTATGTCGGTCTATTAACTTGATTTTTGTTTCGTAATCTATACGCTTCTTTTTAAAAATTTTGCATAGTTGCACCGTTCTAGGGATGTCACGATTAAAATTTTGACGATTATTTTGAGAAAAACTATTAAAATTTTACGATTATTCACATTAAGGATGAAAATACAGAGAATTTCTCAAAACTTTTACAGTATTGTCTAAACGTTCAGAAAAAAGAAACAAGACATTATTATTGTATGTCTTAATCATAGAGTGTATATAGCTAATTGGCTAGCTCTGGTCGAAGCTCCCTAGTATACAGGGATTGTTTTCGGAAGCGCCCATTGACTTACATGTAAACCTTTTGGCCCGTCTTTAACTCATTATTGGAAATAGTGTTGTTAATATGCCCCTCAAGTGCTAGTCTTACCATGCACTACACCATCCTGTTATTTGTCTTTTGATATTTTCAACATTATTTAAGATATTAACAAAAATAACTGGCCAATCAGGTGCCTTCTTTCATCGAGATTGGCTGCAGGGCCTGGTTTGATTGACAGCCTGTCCTCACTGCCGTCTGTGGGTTCACCCCGTGTGACGAGTGAAGGACAGGCACCTTCAAGAACCTCACTCCTAATTGACTCTGCAGGTGCCATGAGAACGTACGGCACATACCAAACGGGGAATTGTTTTCATAAAAGTAAAATGGCGGCAGTCCACGTGCTAGCATGGATTTGCTTCACTAGCCTGCGCTGAAAACAATGGGGAAAGTCACGTGGGTTATGTCCATCTTTATTTCCGGTCTATGGTCTTAATAGCCATTTAATGGTAGTTTTTAACCCTTTCACCATTAGGCCAATGTTGGCTTTAACTTTTAAAATGTAACACTGTTTCTTCAGTCTTTACAGTTAATGCGCTTTGTTTGGTACACAAATATGCACGATACATTTATTTTTATTAGTTTACTTTTTTTCCACTTTTTTCCACCCTGTACTCAAATCACTGGGCATGAGACGCTCTACCACCTGCGCCACTGTCGCCCCGATCTACAGCTCATGAGATGAGAAAGCGGTTTACCATGGGTTCTAAAATTCTTACAATTAACCTACCGTGAACAGTGACCTCACCGTAATCATAAAACCAGTTATTCTTGACATCCCCACACAGTTAAACTATATAACTATTTTGTTTTAGTCATCTTTACATCGTCTAATTTCAGGAGGCCGTCGAGGCGAAAAAAGATTCCAGAGGAAGTTTCGAGGCAATGAAGGTTCTGCTGGACTGTATGAAGAGGAGGGAGAGTTGGCCGGAGCAGTTTATTGCCGCATTGGAGGAGTGTGAGCACCCGACAATAGCAGCCGAGATCAGAGCCGAATACAACAGACTGAGAGGCATTAACAGTAAGCCACTAAGTCCATTAATCACCACTGCATTTTACCAAGCCAGGGCTGATAGGGAGAGATAGTGTCAGTTACAAGAGGCAGGAGATCACCTACAAGCCGGGTGTAATAACATCCAAATTTTTATTATTATGTAAGAGGGTTTAGTGATGAAATATGTCAACTGGAAGATGAGCAATTCTGAGGAACTAGGGCAGAATAATGGAGAGGTGTTGTGCTGTGAAACCTTGGTAAGAGAATAGTTTAATGCAGTATTATGGCTTATCTGGTATTTGTCAATGATTGAACTGCATTTGAGAGATGCAGATTATAACTTGGTTAAATTTATTACATGAAGGTGGAGCATTTTTACCAAATATTTGTCCCTGTGGATCAACAATTTTGTAATGAATAATCACATAGACTCTGCAGTAGGGCTACATAATATGAGAAAAATTGCAATATTCAATAATTGTCTACAATATTGTTACAATGATATTATTACTATTTTAACACAGTATTTTAAATTCAGAAGCAATAGAATTGATAAACCAGACCAGATAAACCAGGAACAGGACGAGGCTAAAATGGAGCTAAATGAAAAGAATCATGACTAGAACTATGTTTTTTTGTTACCCTGTTAGCTATACATGTGTAAATTTAAGTCTGATGGAAGACCTCAGTGATAGCTTCTTGCGATATGGATATTGCAACAATAATTTGGCAATATATTCTGTAGACCATCCGTATTGCAGCAGGCACCCTCACCCAGTTAATCCTTATGTATATTTTGATTACATAACGATAATTCCCTGAGTGCCGTGACTGGTTGATAGGCGCAGAATAAATTGCTTCCGAATAGATTTACATACATTACATCCGTGTTCACTGTGTCCTAGATTCCAGCCCCCCTCCTCCTGCATCTCCAGCCGTCAACGTGGTCAGGGCGCATGTCCATCCCGCACCATCTGCCCCACACCTGCCTGATCCTGGGCCCGCTGCCAATGCTCTGCCCGCTCTGGACGTCCCATCTGGGGCACGTGAGACCAACCCCATTCAGGAGACAGAAACACACACTGAAATCGCTCCAGTCCAGCCAGCAGCTCCAGTAGTTGAGGTGAAGAAACATTTTTACACAGTTAAATTTGGATAAACGTGCTATTTAAGGCTCTCCAAAAATTGCTATAATGCACAAAAACAACCTATTTGTTTCATTATAGGTGACCACTCCTCCAGAACCACCCCAAGTCCAGGCTGAGCCCCAGACCAAGGCTGTGGTGGTCCCTCCTGTGACCCCTCCTCCCTCCCCTGTATCAGCCCGAGCCTCAGCCAATTCCTCTCCACCTCCGCAGCCGCTGGACTTCATCCCGCAACAAGAACCAGAAGAGAACCTAGAGCCAGAGATACTACAAGCTGAGGACGTCCCAAATGAAACAGTCAATATTCCACAAGAAGCAGAAGAAAATACAGAGGTCTCACTCACTGCTGAACCTCAAGAAGAGCCGTGTGAAAATGATGATTCTATGGAAACAAAAACCATGGTGGACGAGCCAACTCCAGCCCTTACTATTAAGAATACACCTCTTGGTATTGTTAACAAGCCAATTGTGGTTGAACCTGAACCAGTCATTGTTATGGATGTCCCGACACAGAGCCTGACCACTGTAGAAGAAGATTCTTTAACTACAACTATCGAGGACAGTTCTATAGCACTCTCTATTGCAGCAGAAGTGTCGTCTGCTCCAAGCTCATCACCGATGACAAACCTGGATGATCTGATCCTAACACCAGAGAAACCACCTGTCCAGGAGACCAGCCCCAGGGAGGACAAGGTCCCCGGTGTGGTCCCACTGCTGGAGGACACACCTGAACCTCAAAACACACAGGTAAAATGGTTTCCTGGAACAGTGTTAATGAAACATGTTCCCCACCGATTCAGATTCAGAACGCAGTTTCAATCTCTATTTACAAGTCAGGGCCAACAAAGTTGCAGTTCGACCCTATTATAAAGCTCTTTATGATTTTGTTGCTCTGTTGATTCAAACATAACTGACTATCAAACAATTTATCAGCATGATATGAGAAAACAATGTGACTGTCTTCAATATTTATATTATTCCAATAATATCCTATACCATTTCAGCACAGTACGTTACATTAATTCAAACAAAAATTGTATTTTTTGTTTTTTTGTTTTTTTTATCAAATTGTGTCAGAAGAAGACTTAAAAAAATACTAAATTGGGATCAGATGAAGGCTACAACTAAAGGTGTTCTTGTGTGTGTATATATTGTGAAGATATTGCATCAGCTAATATTGCAGTAACAATATGTGGGCGTATATGGTGCAGCCCTATGTGGTTGCATTTAATCCGTGAGAGTAATTTGATGCTGTCAGAGTGATTATCTCTGTGTGGTGTGTTCAAAGATCAAAACACAAAGTAATGCAATATAACACCAGAATCACCATCAATGATTGACATTGTCTTTTTACTTTTGCTTTCAGGTTGTCCAGACGTCAGAGGTCAGTCCCAGTCCACCTGCTGAAGTGGAGAATGGTGAAGCTGACCGAGGCTTAGTATCAGAAGAAGATGACGACATATGTTTTAGCAAACCCGGTGTTCTCGTTAGCGTTGAGCCTCCGGACCAAAACATTACCACTATGTGCCCTCCCAGCTCTGAACCACTGTCTCCTTATTCTGGTGACAGTGGTCGCTTAGAGATGAGCAAGGTATCTGCACCATCTTGTCAGGAAAATGGGGTTAGCCACAAGCAACCGGACAAGGATGTTTCAGAGTCTCCTTACTTAAGTCTGGAGGAGGATGATGTTGAGGAAAATGTCGGGCATGTTGCAGAAGAGCCATCCATTTTAAACAAGGAAATCCAAGCACCACTAATTGAAGACAGCGCAGAACCAACTAAAGAAGTGGCTGCTACTGTCTCATTTGTACCAGAAACTACTTTGATTTCTGAACCGTCTTGTTGCACTAATGCTGAGGATATGTCTGAGTCTCCTGCCCCAAGTCTTGATGTGGAAGATGCTGAAGAAGACCTTATTCATGTGGTAGAACAGCCATCTATTTTGAACCAGGAAATCCAAACACCACTTACTGAAGACAGCGCAGAACCAACTAAAGAAGTGGCCGCTACTGTCCCATTCGTACCAGAAACTACTTTGATTTCTGAAACGCCTTGTTGCCCTAATGCTGAGGATATGTCTGAGTCGCCTGCTCCAAGTCTTGATGTGGAAGACGTTGAAGAAGACCTTATGCATGTGGTAGAAGAGCCATTTATTTTGAACCGGGAAAACCAAGCACCACTTATCGAAGACACCGAGGAACAAGTCATAGAGATAGCCACCTCTGTGATTTCTGACACTGCTTGTTGCCCAAACGAGGAGGGCATTTCCGAGAGTCCTGCCCCAAGTTTGGACATGGATGATGTGCGTGAAAACGTTGGGCACGTAGCAGAAGAGCCCTCGATTTTAAACCTCGAGGTGCAGGCGCCATTGCAGCAAGTCAATGGGGAACCATCAAATGAAATAACCACTGCCACTGTGATTTCTATTGCAAAGGTAGAGCATGAGGCTGACAGGAACATGGATCAGGAAGCCCAAACACCAATCATTCAAGTAAACGGTGAACCAGCCAAAGAGATTGCCCTGGCTACTAATGATAACCATCAACCAAACGACCCCCCGGTTGATCAAAAGGTGCACGATTCGGGAAACCCCAGAACCAATCGTCTGAACACGAGGCATATCTTGACAGCAGCGGGAGTGGGCGCCTGTGCACTGCTGATAGCGTGGAGGTTTAAGCACTAGGAGGCAACTTAATACCTTTAAAGGGAGAGAAGATTAGGCCGCCAAAGAGGATCTGGAGGGTATTGGTGCCTTATTGTAGTCACTGGACTGGGTTGGTGTCAGGCAGCTGCTTAATAATTACCCATGGGAATCGCTGACTCTGCAGATTTTGAGATAGCGTTATTAATGGCATGTTTGTGAATAGACTGAGCAAATGAAAAGAAAGAACAAAAAATCAGGTTGTCTTCCAAATAATTAGAATTTGTCAAGTTGAAATTAGGAGGTTATGTTAATGTTTTTTTTGGTTTGAGCAGATAAGCACTTTATTCATCTTTAACACAGAGCCAGTAAATGTGACCTGGCCAAGTTATTTATACATCTCATAAAAAGTGATTGCTTTCAATAATAAATCAATCTCAAATAATGTTATAGTGGGTATTCCAAAAGCTAATGTGTTGCCCTGTTCTGAAATAAAAATGTTTTGCTTATTTAATGCAGATAAATGAATATAATAGATAATCTTGCACTGATTATGCTAAACAATGTCTTAAATACTGCATTATTTACCAAGTAGTCGGATAGCTATGCATTTTTAGAGAAGTACACTTTTTGAATGTCCTTTAAGTCATAGCATGTCTTTTTATCCAAAGTAAGTAATTGTGTCAGTTGTTGGAGTGTTTTTTATGGCTTTTAAATCTTAAATGAATCCTTTCCTAAAATTTGCACTCTTGAATCTCTCTGTTGTTTTCTCGTTAATTACTTAATATTCAGGGTATGTATAATCGAGCTGAGGTGGTCACTGCCATGTCGAACAATGCATCTGCACTTTGATGATATTCCTTTTGCTGCCCTAGATGTGACAATTCGCAGAAGATGTAGCCCCCCCAAGAGTGAATTTGTACACTGTAATTCTGTATTTATTTGTATAAAGAGATTTCACATTCTACATAAGAGTTTTTTTTAGAGAATTGTGAAGTAATTTTCTTTCCAATTCTATCCATTATTGCAAAATAATAGAGACCACTATATAATCATTGAGGAATTATCCACAAATTAAAAATGCTTATGGCTGCCAAATAGGATATTTTTTGCATATATATTCTTAAGTGAAATGTTTTGTTGTAAATATTGCATACAAAGATCATGAAATCTGTCCAAGTAGATTTTAACCAACTTGCACTGTTTAACTATTCATTGACAATCAAATAAAGCTTATTTTAAGAAACTACTGGTGTGGATTAATTTTCCTACATGTGGGTTTATTGCAATTTAAGTTTGATTTTAACTTTGTGATCATTTCTGCTCAGTAACATGATTATTTCATACAAACTCATCCTTTATGAAAAACAAAAACACAGGAGGGTTTAACTGAGCAATGTGCGCTCATTAGTCCATTCACATGTCAATCATCGCTAGCTCCGCCCACCAGGCTGACAGCTCATATAAAACCACCGTCACTGAGCCGTTACAGCGACACAGCTACTTAAGGTTAGCTAATTAGCTTTTAGCGTAACGGACCTCGTTGTCCACACGATAAATTATTCGTGTTTGTAAACAAATAACCTATACAGTAGCATTTATGCAGTTTGGTGGTCATTTCAATGGCGTTTAATGGCCACTGCCGTGATGATGACATTATCGATGAAGACGAAACGCCCACGAAGCTGCCTCGGTCCTCGAAGGAGATGCCCGGTTTGTGCAGGAGCGACCCCAACAATGAGGCGGCTGCAGCCCCCGGACCATCCACATCTGAGCGGCGGACCTTCAACTCGACTGCGAGGCTTCGAACGGACTCGGTGAAGAAAAGCAGGCCGCGTAGGTGTTTTGAGCTGGGGTTTAGTCTATTTAACTGCGAAAAGCACTGTTGTTATGTATACAGAAATGGAAGGCGTGCCCCACAAAAGAGGGCAGTCAAAATAATGATTTTGCAGAGGGGGTGTGGAGCCACTATCAAATGTGATAAAAATTCACGTTGGATTTATATTTGCGCCATTTTCAGTGCACGTTATTACAGTGTTATAAAATTGGGTTGTAATGTCTGTCAGTGGCCTGGACCTTTTTTTGCAACAAGATGGCGTTCGCGGTACACATTGTACTAAAGCTGTCTGCTGTAATGAGAGCAACATCCATGTTGTTCCCCAGACAATATGAAACAGAAAAATCAATACATATTTTTGAAGGGGTAGAAAATACTTGACCAAGTGTTGATTTTGACGTTTCTTGTTGGTTTTGCATATTATATATTACAGCATTTCCATGGTTTGGGATGGACATTGGAGGCACTTTGGTGAAGCTGGTGTACTTTGAGCCTAAAGACATCACAGCTGAGGAGGAGCAGGAGGAGGTGGAGAACCTGAAGAGCATCCGCCGATACCTCACCTCAAACACGGCCTATGGCAAAACAGGCATCAGAGATGTTCACCTGGAGCTGAAGGACCTGACGCTCTGTGGTCGCACGGGCAACCTTCACTTCATCCGCTTTCCCACTCAGGACTTGCCAGCCTTTCTTCAGATGGGGCGAGACAAGCACTTCTCCAGCCTCCACACCACCCTCTGTGCCACAGGAGGGGGGGCCTACAAGTTTGAGTCTGATTTCAGAACGGTGAGTTCATTAAACTATGTGCAAACATGTGATTATCAGTGCATGATCATACTAAAATGACATGCAGTCTACAACAAAACAACTGGACATAATTTAAGTACAGTTTTGTTTTAATGTGAGAAGTTTTAATTGTTATTAATAACTGCACCCACGAATCTAAATTAAATCGTTTGCTTTTTAAGGGGAGTGTCTATATTCTAACAGTTGATTTCAGGTAAGGATACATGTCTGAAAGTTGTTATCGAGTAATGAAGGAACTCAAATGTGTGTAGCCTCTGTATGAACTAAAAAGGCACATGTGATGAGTGCTATGGTGTTATTCTCTTGAGTGGATGTGCTGCTTCATTGTCAGTCACTTCCTGTTTTCTTACCCCCCGCCTCTGCCCTCCCTCCTGTTTCCTGCCTCCGTCTCGTGGCCCTCCCCACACGATTGTTTCTCCTCTCAGATGGCCGACCTGGAGCTGCACAAACTGGACGAGCTGGAGTGCCTGATCCGCGGCGTCTTGTACATAGACTCTGTGATGCCCCGTGAGTGCTACTACTTTGAAAACCCCACGGACCCGGAGCACTGCGTCGAGAGGCCCTACCCCCTGGAGAACCCTTACCCCATGCTGCTGGTCAACATCGGGTCCGGCGTCAGCATCCTGGCCGTTTACTCTGAAAATAACTACAAAAGAGTCACTGGGACCAGGTAAATCGTACAACAGGGAGGAGTTTGAGGTGCAAGTCCAGTTCAGTAATATTGGACATTAGACAATGACAAAATTAAAGATTTTTATCCCAAACTAATACCAATTAATTGCTCCACTGGCTGTTAGAATATGGGAGAAAATAATTATCTAATGGGGAGTTACTTTGACAAACTAAAGTAACTCGTTTGGTCTGTCAAAAGAGTTAATTAAACCAACAAACCTCTCAAGTGACCCCAGTGAACTTTGAAACCTTCAGATAGTCGGTGTAAATGCGTTTTGGTATTGAGTTTAGCAGGTGACATCTGCCTGGTGACTGTGTTCTTACCAATATGTGAAAAGTAGCCACATTTTTCAAGTTTCTAGCAACCAATTCTCTTTTTCCACACTTGATTCTGAAGGCAAGCGTTGCTCTACTTTGATGAAAATTTTGCTGAACTGGTGTTTCGGAGGTGTTTTTCTTGAGTTTTTCCACTGCTCGGTTTTTCATGGGTGGTTTGTCAGTCAGGCGGCCCTCGAAAGGGACTTCGACATAATGGGCCTCTGTTCATTGTGCGCAGAAAGACACGCATGAAGAGTTTATTTGATTTGAGACCGGTGGAAGCAAATGTTTTCTCAACTGTACCATTTCATTTATAGAGGACATTTCTGTTTGATTTTTCTTCCCAAGCACTAAAGTCTCATTATTTTTCTTTGTGTCCACGCAGTCTTGGTGGTGGGACCTTCCTGGGCCTGTGCTGCCTTTTGACGGGCTGCTCGTCTTTTGAAGAAGCTTTGGAAATGGCATCGGAGGGGGAGAGCACTCGTGTGGACAAACTGGTGCGGGACATCTACGGAGGGGACTACGAGCGGTTCGGGCTTCCTGGCTGGGCCGTGGCCTCGAGGTACAAGTCCTATAATGCTTTTCTCCACTATACTCTAGCTCCGATTGGGACTCAAAAGGCCATTATTGTTAGTTTGGATGCTGTGGTCTCAAATAAGTACTTAATAGTAAATATGGTTAGCATTTTGGAAATAGTTTATATGAATAAGTATGTTCACTAGTTGCTGCCTAAAACACCTGAATATATAACATTTGTAGCAGTGTGATTGAAATGATACCTGTAACAAAACTGGTTCCTGAACAATACTCCATTAATATAGGAGACTGGCGGCCCCCTATGGTCTAACAAAACTGTACTTTTTGCCTCTTGAATGATCTTAAACATACAAATTATATAATATACTTAACAAAAAGAAGTGAGCATGTAATATTGTGTAAGTGGCAATTAAACAAAAGGTATGTCTAATAAGAAAATGAAAATACAGACATCAAGATTGTGTAAAGATTGTAATTTATGTGTCTCCCTCCCTCAGTTTTGGTAACATGATGTCCAAAGAGAAGCGCGAGTCTGTTTCCAAGGAGGACCTGGCTCGGGCCACGCTGGTCACCATCACCAACAACATCGGCTCCATCACCCGAATGTGTGCTCTCAACGAGGTCAGTGGGTTGCGACACTTTCAATGTTCAGACGCTGCTGCAGAGTCCTGTTCCTCTCGTCTTGTCTTTTGCCATTTGAATGTGTTTATTTTGAGTCATTGCTGTGAGGGAAGGACTTTGAAAAGAGTTTGTTGAGAGGAGCCAGCGCAGTGGAATAATGGCTCAAGTCCTTTCTGCGTTCAGCCTCTTTACGGTGCTGCCTTGTGGCGTCTTGATCAAGCAGCATTGTACAGGGCTATGAAGGCGGCGAGGAGCTCCCCCTGCTGCCTACCGCACACCGCGCTGTCAGTCGCCATTTTGAAATATGACATTTAGGTACGTACCTGCATTTATCCCCCGTCTTAGACTTGGACAAACATCAGCATTGGCACTGGAGCTCGAATAGTAATCTTACAAATAAAAGTAATGAAAGATTAGAATAATTTGTATAAAATAAGCAGATACAAAATATGTCCAAGCTATTTAGACATTGTCACACTTTTTCCAGTGTTGCCAAATTCTATAAAAAGTTATATTTACCCATATCCACACTTCTTGCATATAAAAGTACAATAGTAGGTCTCTGGGTTTTAAAATTCTGTCACCTGTTTCTATCTTGTGTTTTGGGGCTAAAACAGCAAATGGGAGTCTTTCTAAAGGATGCTATATAATTGTTCTCCATCAAGTTGTGAGATGTGGTGGGGTAGGCTTCTGAATCTACCTGATTTGTCACCCTGTATCGGGTAGATTCCTCACGCCACTGATATACATGGAAACAAACTGGTGACATCCCGCTGCCAGCAACATTTTTACCAATAAAAATGAATAATACACTTTTATTTTGTCTTTTTGTGTGCAGAACATCGAGCGAGTGGTGTTTGTGGGTAACTTCCTGCGCGTCAACACTCTCTCCATGAAGCTGCTGGCCTATGCTATGGACTACTGGTCTAAAGGACAACTCAAGGCACTTTTCCTTCGACACGAGGTCAGTGTTAAGATCATCACGTCATTGGATTTTCCCTTGTTCAGTCCTTCAATTGGAGCCATTGTGTAGTTTTCATTTCGTCTTCTATCTCATTTACTCTGGTCATCATTATTTTGAATGTTTTTATTTGTCCAAAATGTGTCTTTGTTTGGTTTCAGGGTTACTTTGGAGCAGTTGGGGCGCTGTTGGAGCTCCTGCATCCGTCCTAATGTCACAAATGACCCTGGAGCACTCGCCTGTCGATCTGCTGCAGACACTGGGCACTTTAGAGCAGCACACACCGAAAACCTTCACAATGCTACAATGTGTCCAACGGTTTCAAAAGTCTGTGAACCAAAGCCACGACGACATCTCATGGATTCTCACCTCCTGTGGCCTCGAAATGTTTTGTTTAAGATTGTACACAAAATTATCTTTCACTGGGACAAAGGAAAGGCACAGACCAAATGGGTGTATTGTCTGTTACACTATTGTAGGTACTGATTGTTTGCAGCGTAGTACTTTGTGAATTTGTTAGGTTGTTGCAAGGGCTTCGTAAAGGCATCAGCTAGAGAAATGCAAAACACTGCCTTTGCAACAGTTTTTCTTACATTTCGACAACTTTTATTCAATCGTCAACAGAAGAGCTTAAAATGTGAGCATAGTTTGTTAAATTTTAATACTGCTGGTATATTTTTAAACATTTCTACACTGTACCGTTTTATTTCTCTCGTCTATTTATCATTTGTAATACATTTAAAAGAGAAAACTGTTTAAAATGATGTTTATAGAAAGAAATGGTTACAGGTAAACTGCACTGCACTAATTTCCCACAAAAACATGTCAAACGACAATCAGACTCGAGTTGTTTTAAACTTGAAACATTTAGCAGCTTTAAGATCCAAAGCACGTCTGTCTATTCAAATGTGTTTTACTTTTTGATGTCAGGGACCATCAGTGTTTGTTCATCAAATGTGCCTGCAATGTTTTTTTGTGGAAAAATCAAACAAAAAGCATTGATTGAATACGTCTCCAAAGAAAACTTCCACTGTTTTGATCTTGAATTTTCATAGATGTTTGTCAAATAAACATTTCTTTTGAACTTTGTCTGCGAATCTTGTCATATTTCAGAGCTCTATCGACATTTGATCATTACTGTAAACTTGGCTTGTAAACAGAGCATTTATTTTGAGAGAGTGTTGTAAAATAAAAGTTTGAATTGCTTATTAGTGCTTTGCGACTAACATTTTGGTTCTATTAGTATTCTACTTTACCTAAGATGATACAAAAGCTTACATTTTCACTACATGGGCGTTGTGTGCATACATCAAGTCTTCTACACTGCAAAAAGTACATTTCTAGAGGCGTTTAAATTACTTAAAATGAGAATATTTATCAATTACAGTTTTGACTTGTTAACATTGAGTCTCTCCTTAGAAGATTAGATCACATGTTCTGTAAACTTGGGGTAAGAAAATGAGTCTTGTCCTAGAGGCACTTTCATTTTATTATTTCAAGCTAGATTACCTTGGAATCACTCAGAAATGTCAAATCTAACCAGAACTGCCCAAAACAAGATTAATATATTCTTAAATCAAGCCATACATGCTTCATTTTTAGGTTTTATAGTGTACTGGGAAAAGTTGTGCAGTGTTCAGCAGCTAATCCCAAATTTGAGAGTGTTGCGGCCCCCTTTTAACCCCAAAGATCTCCTGGGGCCCCCTGGGTATAAAAGAATTCACTCTTGAATATAATGTGTTTTTCCAATTGTCTTCTCTTTGTATACACACAAAATCCAGGGAAATTTTTGATAATATGGCAAATTAGATTCTATATAACTAAATCCATAGAAAGTTATATATATAATAAGCTCAATATATTTTTATGTGACTGAGTTGTGGACAACCAGGGGCCCCCTGGTTGTCCACAACTCATCCCACTTAGGAACCAGTGGACTGCAATATATATGCTTTTTCAGACCATAAATTTGCGTTTTCATTAAGTGCACCAAATTCCCTAAGTGTTTCCTGTTTTCAAACCCCTCAAAAGCACAGGTCGTTGCATGTATTTTTAGTCTTTCTACACGTGTTTTTTTTTTTTTTTTAACTTTTGGGTCTCAGATCCATGAAAGGGACAGTGCAGCGTGTGTTAGCGGATCCTTCCCTCCAGAGCCCGCCCCCGTCCCTCCTCTCCACCTCTGCCAGCTTCAGAGGAGGAGGAGAGAGAGAGAGAGAGAGAGAGAGAGAGAGAGAGAGAGAGAGAGAGAGAGAGAGAGAGAGAGAGAGAGAGAGAGAGAGAGAGAGGGGTCTGTACAGCTGGCAATTTACTCCTCCGCTAACAACTCTCACTGTAATTGGCACCTCGCTGGCCCCAAATTGAACCCGGGTTTGAGGTGCGCACATCGACGCGTCTGGTGGATTAATAATCTGATTTTTGGTTTCTTTTTTTTCTTTTTCTTTTTTAGGATATCTTAAGCAGAGAGGAGAGACAGTTCCCTACTCTCCATTGGGACCGCTATAACCTCTTCAATCGGCTTGACAAGGTAAGGTCAAATGTAACTGGCAAAGCTATATTAAAGGCACTATATACTGATTATCCATTGTGGTCCAAACACATTCACATTTCTTCTGAGATGTTTTTTTTTTCAACTTGCTGGGTCACCTTTCAGGGTCATTGTCACAGAAATGCAAGAAAAGTAGCCTGTAAACTCATGACATTCACAAATGTGTTTATATATTTCTGCAATTGTCTGAGGAAAACAGATCATTCTACTGCTAGGAAAAAAAAACTCTTTATATTGTATTTAGACGCCAGGCTGATTGTAAAAATATGAAATAGCCCGCCTACTATTATTACTAGCCTGCCCTGCTAAGTAAAAGTGCAGATGGTTTGGCTCGATAAAATGAATGAATAGATTCCAGTACCATATATGGGTGTCGTTGTTGTTGGCAGAAGGCATGCTCATGTGTTTTGTTGTTCTGTATCCAATAATTTGCATAATAATGTCATTGTGTGATGCCAGCTGGTAAGCCAATAACAAATGAATACATACTGATAATAACTACAGGCTGTTGCTTTACTACTCCAGAGTTGAAAAGGCCTGTGAGAGTAGTGTGAGCAGGAGCCGGTCTCAGAGGAGAGTTTAATGCTGATCAAATGAGAAATGCCAGGAATGCAAGAGGAACCTGGCTTTCTCCCCCAAAATCTTTTTCTTTAGTCTCGAATATGTGCCAAATACACTCTATGCAACTTACTACAAGGCTATTTTCAGATTTGAGTTACAGAATCTCTTAATTAGCTTTGATGGCCCTGATTTTTTTTATCCCGCCTAGTAATGGAATAAATCTTTCTTCTTCAATGTATTGTAAAAAGTCCTTCACATAAAGCCTGTTCATCAATTGTGGACCGGCAGCTGGCTGTGGTTTGTTCCATTTGGTGACAGTATTTCTCTGTGAAAGTTGCGAAACGTGTTTTTAAACTAATCCTTGTGGAGAATTTGGATGTTAGAGACATATTATGAATGTTAAGGATGAGTTTGAACTACAAATAACAACTGAATCAATAAATAGGGCCTATAGGGCATTTAGCAGAGATAATACACTTCAGAATCAGCTAAACTAGAAACAAGAAACAAGAAAAGATCTTAAAAAATGTTAGAACAACAAAAGTAGCATTGTCATTTACAATATCTAACCAAAAAAACAACATTTTTAAAGGCCCTATGCCTGATTTTTTTTGGTTCACTTTGTTTGCCTTCATTGTTTGTAAAGTTTTAATTATTAGTTGTGTCCAAACTCATTTCCTTTCATAACTTTCCTAAAACATTTCTCACATCCCAGTTCTGCCCCCCCCAACTTTCCGGGTCACTTTTCAGGGTCGCCGTCACGGAAATGCTAATGAAAACTAGCCTGCAGGTTCATGAAATTGATAATTACAAGCACAATATTAATTTACAGTTATGATAAGGTTTTGGCTTTTATACATTTGGTATCGTAACCTAAAAAGGCTCCTCCAGAGGTTCTCCTGAACTTGCTTAAAGACCTCCAAGAGTCCCGAATGAGTTGAATGCAGAGTACCATTCCCCCACAGGAGCAACCGAGTACTTTAAACGGTCTGTGAACCAAACACGTCAGGCCCAGTCGGACTTCTGGAGCCTTCATTCACGCGCAGACTGCAGACATGTTTTGGAAAAGGCCCAGTTTCAGTCTGTGGCTCCTGTTCAAACACACCACACTACTGTATTTGTGTCTCAGTACAACCTGCCCCCCTGTGGCTACACCCATACACGGGACGCCTATGTGGGGCGTCTCTGTGCTCCACTGTACACGAGCCGAGAGCATGAGTCATGATTGATTCAAATGATCCCAAATGGTCGCTTTTCTTGAGTTTGTTTTTGCTCATTTTTCAAACGTGAGGCTAGGTTTGATCTGAGGTATGTGGCTTTGACTGACAGGTTTGTGTCACGGGTCATGGCTCACCAAATTAGCCTTTAGAGCAGGGATCTCCAACCAGTAGCTCTCCAGCCCTTTCCAAGTAGCTCGCCAAAGACTACATTTCTACATGCTTGATGAGTCAAATCATAGATGCATTTTTTGTTCTGAACAAACAAATCTCTGAACAATATAGCAAAGTATAAAGTGGAAACTAGTTCCATGGATTTCTTTGAAGCTACAGTAGCTCATTGCCATTTTTGTTATGCCAAAGTAGCTCACCAGGTAAAAAAAAGTTTGGACACACCTGCTTTAGAGGGTAAGATGATTATTATTTTATAGACTCTTGGCTTTGTAGCTATAGTTTTTGTTGATTCAAATAAACAGTTGCAGAAGATTCATTGAAATGTTACAGGTTGATGTTACAGAATTCAGTTGGAGCAGGTGCTAATACAAGTCTATGGGAGAGAAACAGTTTTTGAAAGAAATTTCCAAAAGGTACTGTAATGTACTTCATCATTATTGTGAGTTCTTTCTACTGACCAACATCATGCACTTATTTTTGAACATTGCCACCACTTTTGGACACCTTTATGAGAAAATAATTAGACTTTAGTTTGTGTTAGACTTTTAGATGTGCTGACGGAGAAGACATTGAACTTTGTGACAGTTTGTGTTTCATGTGGATTGACCCAGGAAATACAGAGAAATCAACAATACACAAAGAGAAATCTGCAATTTGACACTTACCATAGTTGCCAGCATAAAATTTTCAGCTCAATTTTAAACAATAGGCTCTTTAGGATGTTGTGATGTCACGTGAACGCAACCTATTGCACTTTACAAGTTACAGTAAGTACAAGCTTCTTAGACAACTCTCCACACTCGATGGTGATAAGATGAGCTACTGTTCCAGTCACAGCTGCCCTGGAGTAGGCTGATGGAAGTATAACTACCAACCCAAGATCATTTTAAGATAAATGGAAAAAAAAAGTCACTTCAAATATCAAAATTACAATAACCATCTAAATACAAACTTGGTATTTAAAGGTGTACTTGCCTTTAGTATAAGAGACAATAACTTTTTACAGTCGGGGTCCCGAGTCGTTTGTTTGGACAATGTGTCGTTGACCCTGAATGCCCTTTTGTTAACAAAGCCAAACGCTTGTAAAGTGAATAATCTGTGTTGAATTACATACTTTTATCACCCAGTTACTTATGCTCATAAGAGTGCAGCAGCTGGATTCACTCAAACTGTAGAGCTCCACATGAATCTTCTTCTTTCACTGCACTGTTGCCATTTAGCCACGTCTGATCTGACAGCAGCTGAAATAGGAGTGTGGAGTAACATTATCGTTCTGATTTCTGAATGATCAAGGAAAATAAGGTTTTCTTTGGAGGTGTAGGCAGCATTAAGCGGCTTTATTGGTCAAGGGAAGGGGTGCCAATTTGTTAATCCACAAATTACAACACACTAAACTGGTAAATCTCAAAATGCAGATTATTTGTTTTGGTTTATGGTTAATACCTCTGTAAGTACTGGAACAATCTACACAAAACAATACAGCCACAATGTCGTCTCTGTCACCACAACTAAGATCTTTTCTCATAAAGGTGTCCAAATGTGGTGACAGTATTCAAAAACATGTGCATAATGTTGGCCAGTAGAAAGGACTTTTAGCCATAGCGACAATATGGCAGGTTTGTGAATCCAACCTATTTACCATGATATTGATTCTGCACTTCTGGTCAAATAAGATACATTCATTTTAAATAATTTAAAGTTCTTGTATCTGAACTGCCTGTTGTCTTTCTCCACAGCTGTGCCAATGGACAAACCCAGGCGTGGACCGCGGCTGGCTTTGCTTCTCCTCGGCTTGTTATTACCCGCGTGCCTCGCCCAAACCACACCTTCGAGCGCGGCCACACCCTCCACCACCCCCTCGCCCTCCACGCAGGCCGAGCGGCTGCGGGTGCGACTGTCCGGTTACCCCCGAAAGCACAACGAGGGCCGCGTGGAGCTGTTCTACAAGGGCGAGTGGGGCACGATCTGCGACGACGACTTCTCCATCCAGAACGCCAACGTCCTGTGCAGACAGCTGGGGTTCGTCGAAGCCACGGGATGGACCCACAGCGCCAAGTACGGCAAAGGGCAAGGTCAGAGCAGCTCACAGTTAAATACCTACAGTTCTGAGTAGAGGTAACTGTGGGTAGAATAATGGGGTCCACTAAATTGATACAGCTGGATTTGACAACTGTATTTATGATCTTCAACAACTGCTGGGGAAAATTTTCAGGAGCAAAGAAAAACTCACTTCAGTTGAAATACAGGACTCTAATGTTTGTTTCAAGATCCACAATATGTAAACTTTTGTCCTGTTTTAGGTCTTCTTACCTGGGTTAGTCCTGCTCTACACTGTAAAAATATGTTCAAATTACTCAAATGTCTGTCAAATAATTCTTCCAGGGAAATACATATTTTTGCACTAGTAAATTGAGATTTATTATCAAATTTTAAGTGCAATTAGATGTTTTTTTTCTTAAGTTGAGTGCAAAAATACTTGAATAGATATTTTGACTTACAGTACATACTCAACTGAAGAGCAAATGCAAACGCCTAGAAAATGTCATTTGTTTCAGGATTGCTTTTTGCTGAGTCGTTCTCTCTGCTAGTTTTGTGTACGTTCTCAGTCGCCCAGAAATGTCCCGTTACAATAGAAGTTTTCCAATGTTGTCGACTGGACTGGGTCTAATCTTGTCATGATTTATGAGCGAGAAGAAGTCACATCCTCAACTCAAGTCAGTCGATTATTAGAAAACCTTTACTACATTAATTTTAGTTCAGAGGGTGGATGTAAAGACCCGGTTTAGTCCTTGATGTGAAATATTTGAGACTGCTCTAGGTGGTGATGACCAACGTTTCTCTCTCTAGATGGCAAGAACCAAGCTATTTTCATAGACTTCTTGTAAGTTTAATTTCTATTTTAGGTAAGATCTGGTTGGACAACGTGAACTGCAACGGAGGAGAGAGGAGCGTCGAAGTCTGCAGGTCTCGCGGTTGGGGAAACAGCGACTGCACTCACGACGAAGACGCAGGGGTGGTGTGCAAAGACGAGAGGATCCCTGGCTTTGTGGACTCAAACATCATCGAGGCGAGTTATGTGTGGTTATCGTCACTGTCGGACAATTGTAAGAGTTTTAGACGATCTCATTGTCTCATTGTCAAATACCGTAAACCTAACTTTACAAGACTGTGTTATGATCTAGTTTGTGGTTCATAGGCTTTAAAAGATGAGAAATCAGGACTGTTACCAGAGGAATGACTGGTCAATAGTCATCCACCAAACGGTATCTATAACGGGAAACCAGACTGAAACACTTGAATAAGTTTAGTAGTTTTTCATTGTTGTATTTCTTATCATTTTTTGTAACATCTTCATCACAGTCATGGATTCTTTAGTTTACACCAATAAAGATGCCACAAACTGGGAAAAGCTGGTTGACAATTGAGGTAAAGTAGGTTCTAGAGATGTCAGTTCATCAAGAAGATGCAGGGTTCACTTTTTCACATTTTGACATGTTTATTGTTTTACGGCTGTTTGCTCATTACAGTTACGAGGCCGTAAAGTGCGCTGCCTATGGGCTCTGTACGTCAGAACCGCACAGTGGAGTAAAATGGCTCGCTGCAGACACATATGGCTCTGATTAGGCTTTAACCAGAGCCGCCGCCTGTCTGTAGTTTCCCCAATGTTTGTACAGTGAGTGGAGAAGGCCTCTCGCTTGAATGAACTACAGTAGAGAGCGGAGGAGGTACGAACCTCGGTTGTTTGAGTCTTGAGGGAAATACCAGCAAACAGGAAATGGGACAGGTCGGAAATATCATGTCCAAGATGTATACACTGCAAAAAAATATGTCTTGAGGGGTTACAATTACTCAAATGAACTATATTTGGCCTTGATTTGGTCGAAATGAGTTTCCTCCGCAGGGTGGGCAACCAATTAGATAGGGTGAGGAGCTCAGTCACTTGGGAGGAGCTCGGAGCAAAGCTGCTACTCCTTCATGTTGAAAGGAGCCAGCTGAGGTGGCTCGGGTATCTGTTTCAGATGCCTCCTGGTCGCCTCCCTCAAGAGGTGTTCCGGGCATGTCCCACTGGGAGAAGGCCCCCGGGAAAGACCTAGGACACGCTGACCTGAGGACGTCTGGGGATCCCCCAGGAAGAGCTGGAGAAAGTGTGCGAGGATCGGGAAGTCTGGGCATCTCTGCTCAGACTGTTGCCTCAGTGGAAGAAAATGAATGGCCTTGATTTAGACTTAGACAGACTTTATTGATCCACAAGGGAAATTGCGTTGTCACAGTTGCTCAAATAATCTTAAAATAAAATTAAATCCCAATCACATCTTAAAATAACAACAACAAAAGAAAGTATGTGAGTAGTTTTGGAAAAAGTTGCCAGTAGAATAAGTATTTTGCACGTTAAGAAAAATACTGTTATTTCATGTGAATTGAAATGTATTATCTTAATTTAAGTGCAAAAAACCTGTTCCCTTGGGATCTTTTTTTACCTGATTAGTTTACTTTTCATGATATCTAGTCCATTTCAAATACAACAACATACTGTATTTCTGTATTTCATTTGGTTTGAAAAAAGAGGTAAACCTAAGTATCTGCCCCAAAACATTTTAAAAAGTGAACCCATCTTTTGAGGTTGATGCAGCTTTGTTCTAACTTAAATTTACTTCCATTGGCTGCAGTGACACTTGTATAAGTTAGTTGTTGACATATTAATACCCAGGCCTGTCTAAAGACTCGATGGGGCCAAGGACAAAAAGAGTTCACATCTGGCCCCTCCTCCATTGTCTATCATTTTAATAGAAAATGATCTCCTTCTCCTTGGGGCTTGGGGCATCTGATTTGACCCCCCAACCCCCTCACGGCCCTGTTAACACTTGATAGTCCACATTTCTTCAACACTTCTTAATAATGCATTCAGATTGCTCTCCCTTTCTCCGTCTGTGTACGTCGCTGAAATGTGGTGTCCAGACCTGGATCTGTAACCGAAGCCAGGACTTTTTCCAAATAAACCTCAGTGGAAGTGAGTCACTCTGAATCCAGACTGTGATAGTCACGTTTGACCACATACGAGCAAGACGTAATGCGAAAGAGCCACAATCACCCTGTTACTCTGAATACTGTGTTAAATAACTTTACATATGGTTCCCAACCATTTTTGTCTTGTGTGCTCTGTTGGGCCTTCCTTTTATAACCCAATTGTACCTTTAATGTTCTGCTGGTGCTTAGGAAGTGATCAGCTACAACTCCTCTGTGTTTCAATATTTTTATAGTATAGTAAATTATAAGTAAAAAGAAAACCTGAAACTCACAAAGGCACACTTTTTACTGCAGGATAGCACAAGGTCAAAGGGGGAAAATAGAGGAGAGAGACATTGAAACGGTGGTAGTTTTTTGTGTGAATATCATTTACGACACCATTTACGATACATCTACCACCAAGCGTTTGCTCATGTGTAAAATTAATCAGCAGCAGTCATTTGCACATTTTTTACTCACGCAGCATACTTTACATAGCGAAATTGGGGCCCTAATACGACAATACAGGCAAATTCAAATTATGTATTAGGTGTCCATAAATAGCTACAGTACATGCTATTTTCCAGCTTGCTGTTTAGCACCTGCCTTATAAATGACCCACAGCGATCCAGCCATTCATTATTCAAACAGTTTTCCCTGAGATTTCTTACTGTATTGTATAAAATATTCGTCTATCTTGACCAGTTGTGCACAAAAGTTTACATACCCTTCTTTTGGCCATTTTTCATAGAATATGAATGATAACACAAACATATTTTTTACCACTCATGGTTAGTGGTTGTGCGAAGCCATTTATTGCCAAAGAACTGATTTTACTCTTTTGAAATCATAATGAAAGCAACTGACCTTCAGCAACTGCCAGGAAAATTGTTTAGGACAGGAAATACAGGACTCTCTGGCAAAATGATGTTTGTTTCAAGATGCACAATATGTAAACTTTTGATCAGGGATATTTGGCTAGTTTCTAGTTGAAAAGGGTAAACAAAGCTTCATGTAACCACTCATTCATATTCTATGATAGATACCTTTATTATGGACTCACGGTCCAGCCAAAAGACAAACAAAATGCATAAGTTTATGTACTCTGACATTCTGCCAGGGGATGTAAACTTTTGAGCACAACTGTATGTCAAATGTCATTCTGTTCAAAGAAAGATTACATTTTTATGTGAAACATTCATCCCCATCAAAATACATAGAATTACAGTATAAAATCCAAAGATAATTTCCTCAAGAAATCTGTAGACAATATTTTGTGACTATAATTTCCTGGATGCACCATTTCGTAATCTGAACCAAGAAAATGAGAAACTTAACCTTAAATAACCACATGCCTAAAATGTAAAGACTAAAGCAGTGACATCCTTCCTTTACATCTTTAGGCCCAAGTGGACGAGACTAAAATCGAGGAGGTGCGTCTGCGTCCTGTGGTGCACATGGCCAAGAAGAAGCGTCCCATCACAGAGGGGGTGGTGGAGGTGCGCTACAAGGACGGCTGGGCGCAGGTCTGTGATGTGGGCTGGACCATCAAAAACACGCGCGTGGTCTGCGGCATGATGGGCTTCCCCCATGAGAGGAAAGTCAACAAGAACTTCTACAAGTGAGTCCAGCGCCTCACACCCAAATATTCACACACACACACAACGGTCTGTGAAGGGGAGTTTGTGCACTGCAAAGACTGATTCATGTGGTTTGATAATGTAATTCCTCATCCTGTGGGGTTACGCAGGTCAGTGCTTGTAATAAATGCATCTTTTTAGACCTCCATTTTGTTTGATGAGAGCGAATGACTAAACCCAACCCTTGTTTGCAGCTTTCGGACTGTACATCAACACAGTACATTCCAATAAATATTAACAGTATGTTTTTCTTCATCAAAAATCCGAAACAATACATGCCTGAAATGGAGGAAGAGAAGAACCAAGGCTTCTCTATTTATACTTTAGCAATATTTTGTTCAGTTTAGTGGCTCTTAACAGATGTTGATGCCAATTTTATTTAATTTTGGCTGTTTTCCAGAATCATTTACCTGCATGTTTCTGCTTTCTGAATGACAAAAAACGTCCCCATACGGGACACAACCAGTACTTTCAGATGGCAGTGAGCCCCGTGGTTTACTGCTGTCCTCGGCGTCGCTTGTTTTTTGGCGTTTTCCAGCAGCATGGTTGACATTCTTGTGGATTCAGTCGAGGAAGAATCAACCCTTGAACCACAATGAGACACAAACGCTCCTCGCCGCTGATTGGACTGGGTTGATTTAGTGGAGGATGTTTCGCTGCTATCTTCATCTTCATCTTCATTCATTTCAAGGAAATAAAGAACAAGCCAGGGGTCTATTTAGCTCATTTATTACAAGAGCAAGAAGATGTTTCCTGGTCATTTACAGTCTCGATTAATCAATTTGAATCGGTTTTCCTTTGAATAGCCCAATATCGGAAAGAAAAAAAACAAAAATTGATCCCTTTACCGCGACAGATAAGGGCGTGGCCGGCGACTTGAGCAAATATCTCGCAAGGAAATGTCATAGAGACTTACGTTTTTTTGCATTGGGAAGAGGAGGGTTCAGGCTTTAAAATTAGCCATGTTCTTCTAAGCCTCTGGGATTCGGAGTGAAATCGCGTTGAAAATTCATGTCCAAAGTTAGCATTTTACAATACTGCTGACTCTGCACTTCACACAATCACCCAGGGATTTAAAAAGGTACTAGGTAAGAACTTGTTTTTTGCTTTTGTGTTTAGATAGAAAGAAAAAGAGAAAAAGTATGGAGTAAAATTTGTGCAAAAATGAGCAAATATGTGGGGTAACATTTGGTAAAATGCAAAAATATGGAGAATAAACACAGATGGCACATAGAAGGCCAGGTTTATAGCCTTTTATGTTTATTGAAGCATATATTAGTGGATTAATAATCAAAAAAGTGCATTAGTTCTTCTGAGATAGCCTACCATATCCAAGTAAAATTGGTACAGCGTGATATCCTTAACTGAATTGAAAATCAAAGTCGAAACGATTTGGAAAATCTGAATCGATACCCAGCCCTAGTCTGGGTTAACGTTAAGGTTATTTTTATTATTTATTCCCATGAAATAAATCAGATGTGTCCTGAACTCAATGTATTACAATTTTAGGTGCCATGTAAGGCTGCACAATATGTTAAGTCACAATATTAGGTGATGCAATATCCACTCAAAAGAAGCAACAATATATCGCAAAAGGTCTTCCATTTGACTTTTACATGTTAGATTTGCACATTTTTTGCTATCAAAGCCTAAAAGTAATAATTCCGGTTCTGTTTTTCCCTAATTTAGTTCATTATTAGTGTTATATTTATTCTGATATAGATTTCTTTAGGCCTTGTTTTGGCAAAAACAAATTACTAATATCCCAACAATACCGCTATCTCAATATTCAAGACAGCTATCGAATTTCACAGTTTTTTCTCTAGTGCCATGCTATTTTTATACTAAATCTACTGAAATCCTACCTACTGGATATGGCTTCCTAACTTCAAGTACCTCTAATTTCTTCCTGATTGCTAACATAATTAATTTAGTCCGCTGCGTCCTGGGCTGTTGTTTGGTATGTGCAGAACTGAACAAATTCCTGGTTGGTCTCCAGACTGATCCTCTGCAGATGTGTAACAGCAGCCCTCAGTGAACTGTGTCCGTGAGCGTGAGGAGGACCAGGCTCGGTGGAAAGTTTTGGGAGGTCAAGAAGAGGTCAAAAGAGAAACATGTAGTGAAAATCCCCTCCCTCGTTCTTCCACACATTACCACATGAGCCTGTATATGAGCCTATATTCGTGCCTCCACTCTCCCCCTGTGTTTGCCCTCGGTCTGTCACCTCCCTGTGATGAATCTGTGCGTCTCGCTGTTGCAGACGTCTCAGAAAGCGCGCAGCTGAGAAGGCACCCAGGCCAAAGGTTAACGTTGTGTCCGCTGGAAGGTACAGTGTGAACGGAAACCCTCCGTCCCCGCCTCCGACAGTGGGTTTCATCTGTAGACTCCTCCTACTCTATAGACGCCCCGTGATGAGTAGCTTGTAGATTGGAGCAGTGGTTCTCAAACTGTGGTACGCAGAATCCATTTAGTTTTAGTCTTAGTCTTAGTCAACTCTTTGTAGTTTTAGTTGACAAACATTTGACAGCTAAATTTGAATTATTTTTCAACTTTGAATGAATGAATATGTTTGTGTACAGGGCAAAAAAAATCCATATTCACACTTTTTAAATCGTATACCAAAAAGGAATGGGAAGAAGTCTAAACTTATTAATCCCATCCCTTATTAGTCTCAACTTAACATTCATAGTATTGTATTCAAACAATAAATCTTTCTTTTTTTTAATCAACAAGAATATCTGGAGATTTTAGTCACAGTTTTATTAATCATTAACTACTTTTTATATATGTTTAGTCTAATTTTAGTCAACAAAAATATTTGAAAATTATGACTAAATATTTTAGTCCACGAAATTAACACTGGTGTCTTCTGGTATTTTAGACCTGGTTTAGTCCTAGTTTAGACCTGGTTTACTCCTGTTTTATTGCGTTATATCCTATGTAATCTTCATTCAAAGGTGGCTAGTGGCTAAGTTCTGTTTTCACACTAAAAAGTCCTGTTTTAAAAGGCATTTAGTCGGATAATGATCGTCCATTGTTTAGTTGTGGTTTAGCTACATTTACAACTGGTTTAGACCAAGTTCAGTCATGATTTATACTTAGTTTTGGTAATTTAAGGAGGTACTAAGGAAAAGACTTTTTGCGATGATACAGTTGTGCTCTAAAGTTAAACTTTTGCATTTCATAGAATATGGATGATAACACAAAAGCCTTTATTTCACTCATGGTTAGTGGTTGCCTGAAGCCATTTATTGTAAAAATAAAAGCTGTTTGTTTGTTTGTGACGCTTTTATTGAAACTAGGCAAATGTCCCTGATCAAAAGTTGTTGAAGGTCATGTTTGATGTTTGAAGTTTAGTTTATTTAAAGGACAATGTACAGTTACATTAAAAAGATGGCTGCACCAGATTTAGCACAATGCTACTTTCCATCCGTAGTCCCGTATGTATATGTAAACTTTTGGCCACAGGTATATAACTTAGTGCAAAAGTTTTGAGAATCACTGACTCTTCTTAGACTAGTATAGCATTTTTTCTCCCTTTTCTTGCCAACAGACCATGCTAGAATGCAGCAGCTTTTCCCAAACATTTACTAGGCTTTAAACCAGGCTGTAATTATGCATTTTGAGGTTAAATGTTTGGGAAAACTGTTTTAGATTTTCCTATGCTCCACAAACATTATCTTTCAGCTGTAGTAGTGGTTGATGTTGCGTACAGTGTTTGTATGCTTAGCCCTTTCTGTTTTAGATTTGTGGTCTGCGCAACATCACCAATCTCTCACTCAAACTCTTTGGGGCAGTTTGTAGTTTGTACGTAACATATTTGTGCATAATTGTTTAATTCTCTAACTCTTGTTTACGTTGCAGGCAGACACCTAAACCTAAAGTTAGCACTAAACAAAGCAATACTGGAAAAAGGTAACCGGACAAGGAGCTGCTGAGTTGTTCAGGACTCAGAGCATATTATTTTGTGAATGAATAAAATAAATATGCTTCTAAAATTCTAAAAACACCCTTACAGCAAATGGATTTACACAACAAATGTAACGCCTGGCCAAAACTCATTCTCCACATTTTTTGATTTGCTGATTTGTCATATTTCAGGCTGTATCTGGAGCGTCAGAAGAGCTTCTACTACGTGCACTCCGTGGCCTGCACCGGGACAGAGGTGCACCTGGCCGCCTGTCCGCTCGAGTTCAGCAAACCCAACTCCACCTTCAGCTGCAGCGGCTCGGCGGCCGTGGTCAGCTGCATGCCCGGGCCGCTCTTCATGCAGAACACCGGGCTCAAGAAGAAGCTCAAGACATCAGTCAAGTGGAATTATTATTATTGTGATGCTCGATATGCACTATTGTACTTACACAGGGTTTCCTTAAAAAGCTTTCAAAGTAATTAAATGGGTTGTGCCGAAATGAAGGCTTAACATCGTTCAATAAGAGCGAGGATTAATATTGTTTTCAATTCTTCAAAAATAGTGTTGAATCTAAATTTATTGGAAAGTAATGACATAGCTAAACTATTTTTTTTAATCTATTATTTCGTTTTTGAAATTGTATGTACAGACAAAAAGAAACAATAGGAACAAAGACAAAAAAGCTACAAAACAGAACAAAACTAAAGGGGGCACTGCTCCAACAAGTAAGGGAAATCATTGAGGAGATCCACTCCATGGAGCGGTTATCCTTCATCTTAAAACTCCAAGCTAAACAATTTTTTCTGCATAGCTTTGTCAAAAATGGTTGCAATTGTACACCAAAATTCAGATATGCCCCTTTACATTTGTGGTATTAAAATATTGTACTTGGACATTAAAACCCTGTTATACTTAATAATGGTATTTACTGTATATAATTAACTACCTTGGATGATATGTCTTTCTTATGGACTTTATTATGGACTCCTAATCTGTTCATAGCTAATGCATTTGATGTTCCCATTAAGTTAACTTTTCTTCAACTAGCTGTACTTGAAATGTAGAATCTTGAAAGAAAGAGAGAGCAAGAAGAAAAAGGATTTGACATCTACAGTATAAATAAATACATATTCAACTATAAAGCCACAATTACAGTATGTAGACCAGTGGTTCTCAATCTTTTCACACAAAGTGCCACCTCATACATTATTTAACCTCCCAAGTAACACTAGCTTTAGATCAAGGTCAAATCAGGACTAAACCAGGTCTTAAATCATCTAAAATGGACGTAAAATAAACCTAAATTGGACTTAATGATGCCTAAATACAAACCATTACCAAAGCATGAATGAAATGTAATAATATAGATATTAGTAAAACATTTACCTATAATATTATTGACGTAGTATCATTTTTATCACCTTCGTTTTCAAAGTGTGTAGTCCTTTACCTCCATTTTCTTAATTGGAATCTTATTTGTTCTGAGTTTCTGACTGTGTATGTCTCTGTCCAGGCCAACGTGCGGCTGAAGGGCGGGGCCCGTGTGGGCGAGGGCCGTGTGGAGGTGCTGAAAGGCTCAGAGTGGGGCACAGTGTGCGACGACCGCTGGAACCTGCAGTCGGCCAGCGTCGTGTGTCGAGAGCTGGGCTTCGGCAGCGCCAAGGAGGCTCTGACCGGGGCGCGCATGGGGCAAGGTCAGGGCACGCTGAAACATACTGTACTTCAATACAACGCATAATCTGTAGAAGCAATGGGGAAGGTGAGTGCCGCCGGGTCCAGTGAGTGTAGTGGGAACCAGGTGCTCTTCGAGGATCAGGAAGGCCTGATCAAAAATAGAAGGAAGATAGACTTTGCAAAACAGGAAACAAAAGGAATTTCAAAAACAATGAAAGTTTAGCTGCTTAACTATTAGTTTTGCTTTTAATCTTTATTACATTCTTCTTCTGATCGTCATCACCTTACTCATCTATATCGACGATAACACATTTTGAAGTTTAATAATAATAATACTAAAATCTCTAAGCCTGGAAATGTTTTTAACCAAGTAATGGCTCATTCATTTTTTTTCATTTCATTCACCGATTTATTTAAAAATGTATCACAGTAGGCACAGGGATAAATTAACAAAAATCAGATTAAATTGCCTGAAAAGGAGTTACACATTCATATAAACACAATGAGCTTTTCTGCTGCTTCTGTCAGAGAAAAACAGAAAGAATCTATCAGCAGTTTTTTGGATTCAGTGCTGATTAAGAAATCTCTTCAGAGTCAGAGAGACATTGATATGTTACTGAAATGACTCTCTATACTATAGTCAGGTTGTCCACAGGGCATTCAAAAGCATTGAATAAGACTGCGGAGTCTCCATCAGTGACAGGTGCAACTGACTGAAGGACAGCTTCATCCACCAGGCTGTCAGGAAGCTGAATGGCTCATATGTGTTATTATTGCCTTTTTATTCATCACTGGTGTGAGAGACACACAATTCTGCACATGCTTTACGTGTAGGAGAATGGACAATAAAGATGATTGTATTGTACCAAAATTATGACTTTGATTCTAATTGTGATTAAATTAAATCACAATTTCTTGGAAAATAATACCATTTCTCATATTTTTACTGCTTAAGTTTTAAAATATAAAACCAAAACACATTCAACAGTAGCTTTGGATGAAAATTGTACAGAACTTTTTACCCCAAAGATTCCCTTTGTATCCAATAGCTTTTGAATATTGAAACTTCCCCTCATTTCCCTGTTTGATGGAATATTTGCAAATGATTTTTGCTACTTGTAATATTAAAAATGTAATAGTTGTACTTTTAAATGGCGTTATTTTGACCACATGGCCACATTTATAAACCCTGATGTAGCATTGATTGTACTTTGTATTCCCCTAATGTATAAGGTACATAATACAACATAATAAGTTGCTGTAACAGTTACCGCCTGATATTTGAATGTTCCTGACCACAGCCACGTAACTGAATACCAATCATTATCAAACTATTCACACCAAGTACCATCTCTTAAAATATTTGACCAAAATACCACCAGATCTGGAAAAAATTGTAATCCGGACTATACCATTTCTTAAAAGGGTCTAAATAAATCTGACCTAAACTGGACTAATATGTCCAAACTGGATATAAACCAGACAAATATATAAAGTGAATGCATTACTAAAGCATGAATGAAATTGTGTGTAATTAAAATGAATGAAGTTTCTTGTCTGTGAAGGGGAAGAGGGAAGTTCCACCCAGCAGAGTTTTAGTCTGAATGAATGAATGACAAGGGGACCATAACTAGGGCAAGTAGTGAGCATTTGCATGGAGTAACTGAGAGAACAGCCTCTCATAGTTAACTTCTGGGAAACTCTGGGTGTGTGCACTTACCTCTGTTTGAACATCTCCACCACAGAGAAGGGCCTTCATAAAACATCCCTCTGTGCTGAGACGGATGTGATCCCCGGCACGTTTTAGTCCGACACATTCCCAAACGTCACCGGGGTTGGAAAAGTGCGGAGCTGAAGGAATTCCTTTCAGCTGAGTTGCATAATTCGTTTGCGTTGAGGAGGAGTGTTTGGTGAAGGACTCGAGAGTTTAGGCCAGGAATGTGAAGCGTCCGGACACTGCTCTGTAAACATGACAGAGCAAAATTCAAGAACTGAAAATGAGCAGACTGAAGAACTGTTTCTTACATATTAACGATAAGCAGTTAGCGCTCTTGCCTTATAGCAAGAAGATCCTGGGTTTGAGTCCAGTCCAGAGGACCAGATTGGGCCTTTCTGTGGAGTTATTCTCCTCTACCATTGAAAACAATATAGTTTCTATTGGGCCCAGGACTCTCCTGTTAAAGAGATTCTGAGGTCATTTTCACACTGCCATTAGTTAGGTCGACCTAAAGGGGCAGTCGACCCGAGAGCGGTACTTTAAGGCCTGTGTGAATCCAGCCGCACCACTTTTGACCGGTCTAAAGAGCCGCACTCGGAGCGGCTCAGACAGCTGGTCTCGGAGCGGCCTCAGCCGCACTAGCTCTTACTCTGCGCTGATCCAGGTGTGGTGTGATGAATCTGTGCGCCACGCTGTTGCAGATGTCTCAGAACGGGCCAAGGTTAATGGGCTGACCTATTTTCAATTTCATTCTGCTTTTTGAGTGAGGAAAGGGCTTCTAGCCTGTAATATTCTATGATACCTCGTATGAGCTGCGCTGCAGGACGAGACGTTTGTAGCATGTGTCTGACGAGACAAAATTGGCTCAACTTTATCGAAGTACATCTCTCTCTCTGTCCCTCTACTCTACGCAGTTTTTTATTTATTTCACACACAGCGCATTTCTCCTCTGCATCAGGCTCACTGTATTTAGCCACGAGAGAGAGAAATGAACCCAGTGTGAGCGCACACCTGCCTGCATGTCACCGTATTGACAGGCTGCTATCGCTTGATACTCGTGATGGGGATGAGTTTGGCGAACAGCTGATTTTGGTGCGACGCACAGACAGCATATGTGAACACGACAGAACTAAAGCTGAGCCTCTTTATTCATCAGGAATGGGCCCGATCTACATGAACGAGGTGAAGTGCGTCGGGGCAGAGAAGTCCATCTGGAACTGTCCGTTCAAAAACATCACGTCTGAGGACTGCAAGCACGTGGAGGACGCCGCTGTCCGCTGCAACGTGCCGTACCTCGGCCTGGAAAACTCGGTCAGAGAAAACTTTACTATAGTCTCATTATTGCGCTGCAAAAAATACAGTAAGTTAAAGTTTCTTGAAAGAACATAAACTGACCTTGATTTGAGCAGGTAAGTAAAATGATCTGCCAATGGATTTTTTTGCACTCAGAATAACCAAAAACTAAAAACAAAATTTCTCAGATTAAGGTTAAATATTGTTTAATCCAGAAATTTTAACTTAAGATCACTTTTTGCAGTGTATGTATAATGTGTTTATGATGTAATGAGCAGCTATTGATAATGGCATGGAAATGTTTTATATTTCAACTTTTATCGCCGTTTTACTAACTACCTTTAAAGTCACATTGGGGCTGCATGCACTTTTGACACGTCTGGACTGTTTTTGAAACTAAAGCAAGTCTCTAAGTGATCACAAAATTGATTCTTTTGAAGATAAAATGCATTTAGCCCCAATAGTGACACGCTAATTTTGTCTTTGACTATCGCATTGCTCAGTAGATGAACACAGACGCCATTCAGTGGGAAACAAAAACTACATCACAGCAATATTTTAACAAAGTCCTATAACATTTCTGCATCTTTTTCAAATACACAAATGCTTTGTGAAATTATTTGATCTTATTTTTTCTAGCCATGGACAGCACTATTTAAATTTAATGTAAATGGGAAATCAGTGGCTTGTAAAGTAAAGAGTTGAAATATGCTACAAAATTTAAGAGGAACATTTAAAAGAACCGTGAAGGCATTTTCCGTACTAGATGTTTTACAAATCTGAGTTGACCAGATGACTCCTTGAACCCATGTCGTTTTTACCTCCCCCTCAGGGGCGTCTGTGTGTGTAGAGTCTAACCCTGAGCCCTCACAGATCCGCCTCACAGGGGGCAGGACGCGGTACGAGGGCCGCGTGGAGCTGCTGCGCTCTGACGCGAACAACACTGAGAGCTGGGGGCTGATCTGTGGAGAGAGCTGGAGCAGCACAGAGGCAACTGTGGCCTGCAGGCAGCTGGGGCTCGGCTACGCCAACCAGGCCAACCAAGTAGGTCCCTACATGGTCACCAGGTCAAATAAGTGGATCCATGCCATCTTGAGCCTGATCAGTAGCACCAGAATGGGAGAGTAAGGGAATACCTCAGTGGTTTGAGTGTCCATATATCCTCAAGGTCAGCGGTTCAACTCCAGCTCTGGCCGGTGCTGTATTGGTGCTGTGACTGTTGTTGTGTGCTTATGCTATGAGTGTGATGTTCACAAATGCACAGGCCCAATCTGAATTCATCAAATTATAGCTCCTAGTTCCTGATTTTATGTCAATCCTGTGGGAACAGCGCAAAGGATTGTGGGATGCCTCTTAGCTCCGTATCGCGGGCTAGGAACGTCCAGAGGTCCCTATGCTAAAATTGCTATTTTAGGAAGCATACAGGCTCCTATCCCTAGCTCCTTCCTCACTGACAGGACTATTCAGACAGCACTACATGGTGATGCCCGTCCGGTTTTGGTTTAGAGCTCTAACATATGAGATGGTATTCGGACCCAGCCTCAGATTGACAGCATCAGTCTACCCCAGGGCAGCTGTGGCTACATACATATCACAGAGTATGGAGTGTGTGTAAATAAAAAATGGGAAAAAATTGTAATGGTCCCTGAAGTCAGTCAGAGTGAGGGCAACATCAGTACCTGAATGAATACGGTTGAACTTACCAAAATACAATATAAATATTCCCCCCCACACTTTTGTAAATAGCACTAGAAGTTGTCTTTAGTACGTACCCACAACACTGGTAAAAACTGGATAAAGGTTAATATATTGATCTGAAAGTAGCTGGAATAAAAATGTACTGAATCAGAATGTGTTTTATTGCCATGGTCAGTGAAAGGATTCACACCCAAGAATATAACATAGCCTAGTAATAATGGGCATGCAATACAAACAAACTATGATTAAAACAGAAAATACAAATGATGCATGTACCTACAAAACAAAAGACCAACTGGCCATAAAATGACTGTAAAGTAAAATCTTAATCTCTCTGTGGTTTTGTCTGCCAAAGGTAAGTAATTCGGGGATTCACTTTTACCAGTACGCATGTAGTAGTCCTAACAGTAGTAGTAGTATTAACTGTAGTAGCCTTTTACCTTATTCCCATGGTCACACCGCTGTACTCCATGTGGAAGTAACTCCTCCTAATCAAACTAAATCATGGCTCCCTCTCAGCAATGACCTCATGTGGAAACCTTGCCGTCCTAGTTTCCTCCTAATAAAAGACTAACCACTCTGCCACTCCGACCGCACTGCGTCATTACAGAGCAGTAGTTCTCAGCGCAGACAGGTCACGGGCGGGGCACGCTCCTGCCCTGTCTCCTGACCCCCCCCAGGGCCTCTGTGCAGATCCGGATAGCGGGCGGCCGCAGCGGGTACGAGGGCCGCGTGGAGGTTCAGGTCGGCTCCAAGTGGGGCACAGTTTGCAGCACAGGATGGACCACTAAAGAAGCCATGGTGGTCTGCAGGCAGCTAGGGCTGGGATACTCCATGCATGCCATCACTGTGAGTAGGAGAGGAAAATGTGTACTTTGATGGGAACGTATGCACTTAGTTAGGTAACAATACTGCTCTGTGATATGAATCTCTACGGATATTTCAATCTATTGTATGTGGATGATGTAGTTTTGATGTAAGTATTTGTGGGTTTCTTTTCTCCACATAAGTAAACAATAGTCATAAAGCTTTGCCCCTAAACACACACAAAGACATATTCTTTAAATGAGTGAAGCATGTCACACCTACTTGTCACTTCCTAATCAATAACAGCCATTCCTGAAATCTAGGACCTCCCAATAATTCATAATAAGAATTATTCTATTCCAAAGGATGTGTAATGTTTTCTTAGTAAATTTTCTGTTCTTTAACGGTTACAACTTATAAACATCGTAACTTAACGAGCTTTGCTTCAACTACCTTTGTCTGTGTAGGTTCTCAGTCGTCCAGGAGTTATCCATCGTAGGCAAAGATTCTTCAGTCTTCATCTGTACTCTGTAGTTGAAGTGTAGGACATTTCTCTTGGTTAGTGCTAGATAGTCTGCTCGGGAGGGACGGTCTGCTGTAATTTTGGATAGATCTATGAGTTGTTTTTTTATCTAAACATAACCCTAACCTTAACAATATCCCTATTCCTAAACTTAATTTTCATTATGACATCTCAAGTTTTCACAGCAGACTGTCCCTCCCAAGCCGACTATCTAGCCATTTCTCTTCTTTCTTTATCCAAAGAACTTCGTCAGCACTGAGCATAAAAAGACCCACGAGCGGCCAGCATGCTCAGTGCTGACAAAGCTCTTTGGATAAAGAACGAAGCGTCCTACACTTCAACTACAGAGTACAAATGAAGACTGAAGAAAACACTTAAATTTGGCTTTTGAATGTACAAACGCTAAATATCAGGCCAGATTCTCGCGATATTCGACCCAACTAGTTTGCAAATGATCTTAGTTGCTTACCGTCAGCTCTTCTCTGATCATTATTGTCCCCTGTGCGTCCGTGTCGTGTGTTGCGTCTTGAAGGAAACCTGGTATTGGGACAGCAGTAATGTGACGGAGATGGTGCTGAGTGGAGTGAAGTGCACGGGCAGTGAGATGTCTCTGAGCCAGTGCCAACACCACAAAACGGTCAGCTGCCAGAGAGCCGCCGCCAAGTTCGCCGCTGGAGTCATCTGCTCCGAGAGTGAGTGCAGGAAGTGGACACAGACGCACACGCAACAAAAGTAGTAGTTAATATTGACATGAAATTAATTTGTGTATGAAGAAAGATGGTGGAGCTAAAGTGTCATCATAAAATATATCCATCGACCATATTTCATGACCAACCATGTGTAGAATTATTGACAGTGCACAGATGTTTATAATCAGTCTTCAGGCAATCATTATCATCATCTTGACTTGGTTAGTTATTAAACATCAGCTTTTTTGAGTTGCGAAGATCTAGCTCTGTCTTGGTTAATCTCCTGGATGTTTGCGGATTCCTGTTTTTAAAGTAAAAGTTAACTTTTTTCAGTTGCAGGTGGAACCAAGTTTAGACATTACACAGCTGTGGGAAGTTTATTTGTAGAGCACAATTCACACAGAAAGTAATCTAAAGCGCTTTACAGAACATGAGCGTATTGGATGTAAGCTAAAAATTGATGTATTAAAGCTAGGCTAAACCAGATTCATTATAGAATTTAAAAGAGTGCTGATAAATTATATTCACGGCCAAACAAGCAACCAAACTGTCTCACATCTTCAGATTATTCCAGATTTTTGCATCATAAAAGTAAATCCTGACTCTGTGAACCAGCAGGAGACCACTCCCTGAGGTCCTCAGAGTCCAGGATGCTTCATAATATGGCTCTAACATTTGAAAGATATGCTTTGACGCTAGGTGCATTCCCCAAACTCTCCTTTTTTATGTGAGGAACAAGTCTGTGATGCTTTCTCCATTACTGCTATTCTCATGTACAGCCTTTTGGAAAACAAAATCTACAAAAGCATCCATATAGACGTCCTTTGCTCCTCTGTCTCTCAGCGGCCTCCGACCTGATCCTGAACGCTCCTCTGGTGCAGCAGACGGTGTACATCGAGGACAGGCCTCTGCACATGTTGTACTGCGCCGCTGAGGAGGACTGTCTGTCCAAAACTGCAGCTAAAGCCAACTGGCCGTACGGACACCGGCGGCTGCTGCGCTTCTCCTCTCAGATCCACAACATCGGGCGAGCCGACTTCAGGCCCAAAGCAGGGCGACACTCGTGGGTCTGGCACGCCTGTCACGGGTAAAACTGAAATCTCACTCTAGATAACCTTCTGTTTATTATACATTTACTGTAATTGTACTTTTTTAGATTGAAGATTATAACTAAATCATATTCATAGAAAACTGGTTGGACAAACACAATATTAGACCTCATTATATGCTGGCTTGCTCAAATATATCTTTACTAAATGACTCAAATTCATCATATTAACCTACATTTGAGTTGTTTGACTAGTTAAGATGTAGTGGGGTGTTTGACGATTTGACCTGGATTATTATTCACTTGTTCCGGGATGTTTCTGACTTATTTCAGATTCATTTATTTGCCAATGGGGTAAGAAAATTGCTCTTGTCCTATTGGCAGTTTATGACTTGATGAAACAAGCCAAGTAATCTAGGTCAGACCAAACCACCATTAAAGTAATTTAAACCCATTCTCGATATTTCATGGTTTTCTTTTATATAGTGTATCCATCAATTCATTAATTTACATTTCAATTAACTTTCTGTTTATATTATTTCCCGAACAGTCACTACCACAGCATGGATATCTTCACTCATTATGATATTCTAAATGCTAATGGCACTAAAGTGGCTGAGGGACACAAGGCCAGCTTCTGCCTTGAGGACACAGACTGCCAAGAAGGTATGAAACTATAAACATTCAGTACAAAGGCCTTTTATACTGAATTTATTAGTGGGACCCTATTGCCAATTTCTGAATTAGCTTGGTCACTTCTTGAGAAAGGCTTGGTTGGAGCCAATACGCATGGAAGAAAATATGCGTTAGCCCAGTAAAATAAATAAAGGCTTTTTAGAAAATGTAAATAGAGAATTCAAGTTGTGGGAGGACTGCCTTGGTTGTTTGTTTTTCTCTTGGATTCAGAAATTAGCAATTTGTGGGGTCCAATCAAAGCAAACTCATAAAAACCAAAAAAAAACATTTCATCAAAGCAATACAATGGGGCCATATACAGTGTTTATCATGTCTGTCTTTTCTGATTCTTGTAGGGGTTTCTAAAAGGTACGAGTGCGCTAACTTCGGGGACCAGGGCGTCACTGTGGGCTGCTGGGACTTGTACCGCCACGACATCGACTGCCAGTGGATCGATATCACAGACGTCAAGCCTGGAAACTACATCCTCCAGGTCAGTCCGCTGTTACACGAGATTGATCCCACGCTGTCGGTAGTGCTCGAGCTTCGTTACCGATCGAACAATATGCTTCCCCCTTTAGATTGTGATTAATCCAAATCACGAAGTGGCCGAGAGCGACTTCAGCAACAACGCCATGAAATGCAACTGTAAATACGACGGACACCGGATCTTTCTCCATAACTGTCACACAGGTCATAAATATATTAATGACATAGTAGTTATAAGTACAAATTAACACTCTTTTTGTACTTTTTATTTGTATTTTCCATAATAAACAGGCAAACAGGAAAAAAAACGCAAAAAGAAGCCACAAAAAGTATTTGGGGCGCTGTTCAATTACAATCTTGCAAATGTTTGACAGAATTAAACAAAACAGTTTCCCCTCTGCTTGTATTCATGCCATTTAGACCAGTGTTTCATAAAATATGACTTTTAAGTCAGGTTCTCCATTGAATACATTTCTTCGACAGTCTCTAGCCATTCGTTTGTGTTGTCTCAGTCGTACAGGAGCAAAAATTCATACTGTATGAATAGGTTAGATGTTCTCCTACTTTTAGCACCAAGAGAGGAGGGACTTAGAGGTTACTCCTCCTTCTGGTTTACCCTTAAGAGACCCACAAGCGTGCTCAAGTCTTTATTAAGCTGATAACGATCTTTGGACTAAGATCGAAATGTCCTCTCTAGCCATCGTTTTGCTCGAGGAGGGTCGTTTTTCATCCATTTCCTTGTTATGGCCTTTTTGGAAGCAATTAACAGGATGTTAAAAATGTATTTGTCCTCTTTTTGCTTGGAAGCAAACCCAGAAGGAAGATCTTGGGGTCCTTAGGAACAACATACACTGCCCAGCCAAATAAAAAGTTCACTCCTGGATTTACTTAAGCAGATAGATCTGGTGTTGTTGCCGTTGATCAGTTTCAGGTTCAGCAACAGCTGAGCTGAAAGAATGAGATCATCTGATTACATGAACATCCTGAATGACCAAGTTGTTCCATCAATGTATTCCTTCTGCCCTGATGGCACGGGCATATTCTAAGATGACAATGCCAGGATTCATTGTGCTCACATTGTGAAAGAGTGGTTCAGGAGCATGAGACATCATTTCCACACATGGATTGGCCACCACAAAGTCCAGATCTTAACCGTGCTGAGAATCGTTGGGATGTGCTGGACATGACTTTGCGCAGTGGTCACACTCTCCATCATCAATACAAGATCTTGGTGAATAATTAATCCAACTCTGGATGGAAAGAAATCTTTTAACACTGCAGTAGCTTATTGCAACAATGCCGAGCTAATGGTGCAGTGATCAAAACTAAAGGCAGTCCTAGGTGCGTGTGACATTTCTTTGGCCGGGCTGTCCCAGAATGTCTCAGAATGGCTTTACATTTTTGCATGTCCATAAAATATAAGAGTAATTGGCATTTGATTTGATTGGCCACACTGTCTCCAACATGGTTGATCAAGCCCCTGATATTTGCTTAATCAGACTTTTCAGAAATTAAGACTTTTTGAATATTGCTTTGGTAAATATTTCCTCATTTCAACTTTCAGGAGATGCCTTCAGTGACGAGGCGGAGAAGAAGTTTGAAAAATACCCCGGACAGTCAAGCAACCAGATTTCATAATCACAAATTATATGAGTTTTAGTTCAGTGTAAAAGAAGTGGACCCATTCATCCCAACAACAGGTGAATCTTATGTTTTATACTTGAATATCCAAGTGCTTGTGGTCACTATGTCTGAAGTGTATAATGTGAGATTATACGTTTTCATAGAACAGGTTTTAGAGTAACATGTCAACATGACTATGAATGTTTCACCATGAGCTCCATATGTTTACTCAGAGAAAACAAATATTTGTGAATGAGAGCGCTGCTGAACGTCTGTAAAGAGCATGTTGTTGCTCAGGTGTAAAAACACTTTACAAAAAGCAGTCCGTTGATGTCAATTCATTTTTGTTTTTGAAATTCTTTATATTTTGTTTTTATTTCTGCTTCCACTGAGAAATTGTGAATGTATTTATTTCAAACAAAGGTGCTCTGGGCCAGTTTGAAGCAGCTGTAGCTTTATTTTGTGTGTTTTGTAAAGCTTCATAGTCTAGAAAAGACACAAGTCCAAAATTAAGTATGGTGTAAATCAGTGTATTCATTAAGTTTCACAAAATAAAAGGATCGCCATTGTTATTACTGACTTGTTGATGATGGTAAACCTCAGTTACAGTCACCTGGCCTTTTACACAGTATCAGACTCAGATCACCTCCTTTGTACAACTATTGAACAATATATATCATTTTAGTATCAAATCTCTACACTATTTCATTTATTTTGTCATACAATTTACACTCTAAGAAGTAAAAGTTGGATTCAATTGAAAATGTTTTGTCAACCTTTTCCACAAAACCCTGTTAATTAAATGTAAAACACTGTTGGTTTATAATTAATCAAATTAATTATATTTAATCTTATTTGTTCACATTAAACAGCGTTGTTTTACATTTAAGTAACAGGGTTATGTGGAAAAGGTTGGCATTTTCACCTCATGTACACCTCTTGAGCTGTACATGAGGTGTACATGTACTCTCCTCTTGATGTGCAGTATTCTTTACACCAGTGGTGGAAAGTAACAAAGTAAAAAGTACAAGTGAAAGTAAAAAGTACAAATTATAGGTACTTTTATTTTACTTAATTATATTTTATGAGGAGTACTTTTTACTTTCACTTTACTACATTTCAGAGCCAGTACTTTCTACTCCACTACATTTTAAAATTGGGCTAAAAGTAAAAGTACTTTATTTTCAAAGTGACGTGTGATGAGCTGGTTTAGTCCCAGTTTAGACCTTGTTTAGTCCTGGTTTAGTCCTGGTTTAGACCTGAGTTAGGGCTTTACTCGTTTAGTCCTAATTTAGTCCTGGTTTAGTCCTGGTTTAGACCTGGTTTAGTCCTGGTTTAGACCATGGTTTGATTCAAATCCTGCACATTAAACTCTTATATAAAATACTTTTACTTTTTACTTATAAAGTACATTTTACAGTTGATACTTTTACTTAAGTAGAAATTTTATCCGATACTTTTACTTTTACTCAAGTAAATTCTTGGTCCTGTATCTGCACTTGTACTTCAGTAAGAATATAGAGTACTTCTTCCACCACTGCTTTACATCAGAGACAAGACATTGCAAAAGGGTTCTCAGACATTGAGACAATTTCACCATGTGACGTGTATCTCTCCATCAATTACCATTAATGTACAATGTTTTATAAAGTGACAAGGCCCTATCCCTAGTTTTGTTTCCTTATTGTGGAATGAAATTCGTTTTGCTCTCCTTTCTATAGCATAAACTCAGGTTTGGAAATAATTCTGTGCATCTAAATTTAAAGCATTTTTGTGAATTTCATGAGTTTGCAGGATACGTTTCTTGCATGTTTCGTGACAGTGACCCTAAAGAGCAAGTTGTTACACCTGCTGATAAACTCATCTCAGTGAAGAAATGGGATTTTAGAAATGTGTTGTGTTTGGTGCACAACTATCAGTTTAATATACTCGGTCCCTCTTTGATCATTTGTGATGAAAGAAATGCAGGTATATGTGCCTTCTTTAAGTGGAGCAGCCTCGTGCCCTCCCCTCTCAGCCTGATCATCATCCCATCAGCGGCGCGATCTCATGAAGAGGATTACGGGGGTTCAGGGCACGTTGTCAAACATGAGCCGCTGATCCACCTGCGCAGCTCCAGAGTCAGACCCAGCTCAAGGAGGACAACTGCGCCCACTTCTGGACAAGAGCATGCGTTGTTTTTACCAATGCATTTATTATTAGCCTTGTAGACAAAAGAGCAGGCCTTCCCAAGCTCCAGGAGGTCGCAGCCCCTTTATCCATCCAACAATCCCACGGGCCCCTTGTAATAAATTACTCTTTAATTATTTATTTGTTAGGTATTATCATGTCTCATATTAGCGTTTGTATGCGAGATGAGATCCCCCTAGATAAAAAAAAAAGTAATCTAAGCAACAACTTCTCACAATGCACATTATTTGATTGGTATTTAAATATATAAATATTTTACATTACAGTGATAGGACACTTCCATTTTCAGGTTTAGGGCCAGATTCTTAACATACTAACTTTAATCTGGGAAGAAATAAATTGGCTTCTTCACGTCGTCACAATAAGGTGTTTAATTATTGCACTGATTCAAGGTTTCTCCATAGAAGTGTATGGGAAATTTGAAATTCAAGGGCCATTTTCTCAAAATGTTTTCTCACATTGTTGCAACCAAATTTCCACTTTAGTAGCACCTACAGACATCAATGTGCTATTCATGTAACAATATTTTGGAGAGTTCTCAGCATCTAATATAGTTCCTGCTTGGTTATTGTAATTTCAACCCCAAAAACAAGGTGAAATTGAATTGAATTTCCACTTATAACTAGCTTAATCAAAAACTAAACTAGAAATACAAAATCCCCTTCCGTGCACATGCCCCGACGAAGACCTAGGACTGGTTGAAACGTGTTGGGGCTTTTAAATCAGTAGTGCCTCGGACCCCTCTGAGCACATGTTTGTAATTAACATGTAAAGAAAATAAACAATAAATTTAAACCTGGCTCAATCCACGATTAATATTTGGTTGCTGGAATTCCAATTCTTATAAATAAAATGCCTTTTTTCATATGAAAATATAAATATGAAATAAAACTTGCGATACAAAACGCAAACTGATGAGGCTTTTGTGTTGAGGCTCGTATTGTCACAGTGAGAGAAGCTGTGCAGTAATACATGCCACTGCTTGTGAAGGAAAGTAAATGCGCCATGCTGCACCAATACTAATATTACGTTTTTTTTTTCTTCACTTAAAAAGGTTAAATAATACACCTTTAATTTGAGACATTTTGACTTGCAAAGTAAAAGAAAAGACAAAACTTCTGCGCTGAAGAGACACAAAAGACAAAGCTCTATGAAAAAATGTTGTTTAGTAAATATTATTTGACATATATTTACAAGACAAACTATACCATGCTGAAAACAAAATAAAAGTCTGACAGAATGAGCTGAAAGGTCAGTTTGATGCAGATGAAGGCTTTTGAAACATTATTTGCCTCACATAAACGTTGATGTTTGACAATAAAAAGAGGTACGATTTGAAAGTAACTCTTTTAAACCACATTTATACCAGCTATCAAGAATTTTCTTTTGTTCAGGTCAAGTCACTGAACTGGACGTATCCAAGGCCATCCATCTTAAATAGAAGTCTCTTTTTTTTCACTTGAGTACAGTCTGTTTGATAACGCGTCCTTCTTTGTCAATAGCAAAGTTGTAATTCTTTGGATTGTCCAGTGCTTCTTCGATCCGCTGGTCCAAGTTCTCCAATGTGATGAAGTGCTTTGCATCTTCCTGCAGAAGAAAAAGACCAGTTTCTTTAAGTTTAACACATGCCGTAGGCTACACAGGTGTGTTGATACGAAGATGTAACTATTATACCTGTAACTGAATGACTTCCTCTTCTTTCATTCTGATAAATTCTTGCTGTTTTTGTACACGTTCAAGAGCAGCCTCCAACTCTTTTCTCTCGGCTTCCTCCTTCTCCTTTTGAACCCTCTGCACCCTGGAAACAAAATACATGATTTCAGACAAAGCAGCCTTTCAAGCAGCCTAAAGTCTGACCTAAAGTATGCTGTAGTCCAATATATTCATAACACTGCGTACTAAATAGAGAGTTTTGACCTGATCAGTAGCATGCGCTGGTTCTCCTCTCGGTTCCACGCCATCAGGGCGCGGTGTTCCTCTGCCTCTTTCCTCGCACGCTCCGCTGCCAAAGATCCGGTCTCTGCTTCATACTTCTTCCTCAGAACCTCCTCACGGAAATCCAAACTGACGGAGAGAAACCAGAGTCGATATAATGCAAATATAAAAGCCTGAACTAACAAGCTTTATGGAATTGCTTTTATGCAGGCTTAATCTAGTGTGAATAAACAATGTAATGGTTTTATTATTAGACGAAGTTACTTATTACAATGATATTTAAGTTAATAAGATATTTAAGGGTGATCTGATAAATAGGAAGCATGCCAAGGACATCCATTCATTCTATTCTTCAAACTCCTCCGGGAAAATCCTGAGGCATTCCCAGGCCAACAAGGAGACACAATACCTCCAGTTTATCATATTTCTCTGTGACATACCCCGCAACACCTCAACTGACTCCTCTCAATGTGGCGGAGCAGCGGCTGTACTACAAGCTCTAACAGGTAATGCCAAAATCTTCCAATTGAAACTTATTTACTTTTCTGTGGACAATATTTTCTGAGTTGCTGGCATCATAATCTATAATAAAAACAGAACTCAAGATATTCAACAAAGTCATGAATTTACTTTTGAAAACATGTTGTATGTTGTGGATTTATGAGTACAACTCTTGGTTTCAGTCCTTACATAGTCTTGACATGATTCCCTCACGGTTTAGTCCTGGTTTAAACCTGGTTCAATCTGTGATATTGTCCAGGTTTAGATTTAGACCCAGTTTTCTCCTGGTTTATTTCTGATTGAGTCCTTGAGTTTAGTCCTGGTTTAAGTCTAGGGTAATCATCGTGTCGTTCTGTCCCTGGTTTAGTCCTTTTTAGTTTGCTAATGGTTTAAACCTTGATTTCAGTCTGCTTTAGTCTGAAATTTAGTCTAGAATTGAGATGCAACCTAATGATCAACATCACGTGTAATAAAGGCAAGGCAAGGACACCCTCAACACAAAGTCAATAAAGCAGTCCTTGAACAGCTAAAAACCCACCGGAGCGCGCTCATGATCAGCTTGTACTCCGTGTATCTCTCCTTCAGGACCACCATCTCCACTGGGTCCACGGGCGGAGGGGTTTTGATGCGCCCCTCTTTGGACTTGGCCACCGGGTCACTGCGGGACTTTCTGCCGCGGATCACCTCCACGACCACGGCTGTCCTCGGGGCGCAGAGCCGGGCTGCCTGGACGCTCCTGCCGCCCAATGCCTGCAACATGTCCCCGCTGGTAAATTTCCCTGAATAATGCGGTGAATAAAGTCCTATTTTTGATCTAAACGAGGGGAAATGACAAGAAGTGTTATCGTGTGTCGGCCGCCATGTTTGTGAACTCTGACCGGAGGAAGAACATGTGACTTGTAAGTACCGCCCCCCCTAGAAGAATTTAAATAAAATACAATAAGAAATTATACTTAAAATTAACAAATAAATCAATTCTAATCATAATAATAATAAAAATAAATGAGTTCTAATAAATGATGAAAATATACAAATACAAATACTTCTTACCAGGGATCTCCAACCAGTAGCCAGTGGGTTTTTACTTTTCACATTCTTGACAAATTACATCTTAGAAACCTTTTTTCTTCTTCTCTGAACATATTGAATACATTCTGTCTATATAGGTCATGTTGTTGAAATTTTAACATTAACCACGTTCTCCAGGGTGAACTACACCCAAGGCCCATAGTTACACAAGTTTTTTTGAAGTATTTGAAGTAGTTGTCTGCCATTTGTAGCTCACAAGGAATAAACAGTTGGAGACTCTTGCTTTATACTAAACAGCACTAGACACAGACGTTGAACAAGTACAAAAAAATATTTTATTATGATTAAGTTATACAAAATCATAAAACATTTTCAAAAATATATGGATGGATTTGTAGTTGGAATTGGTGAGAAACAGGGATGGATTTACTGATAAGTTTAAGGAATATTTAAATAAACATACATAGCATAGAACATATAAACGTCATATGAGAAAGTATAGACAAACATTTACAACTGTTAAATTGATGTTTTTTGTACAATTAACTGTGTTAATAGTACCTTTAAAAACATAATCAAGATTTCTATATTCACAGATATATTTTTTGGACCTAGACACTGCAGATAACAAGGATCCAATGCAAAACAGCTTGTACAAAAGTTATAAAACGTATGAGTTATGAAACAGGAAAGGCAGCAGACGAGGCTTACAAGCATCATTAGCACTAATAGCCGTTCATTCATACATTCATATAATATTACAGGCAATTGAAAAGCTGTTTCTGAGAGCAATGACCGAACAAACATGATAACAGACGGTTTAGACTTTTGCATATTGAGTCAAGTGCTTTTACCTAATGAAGTGTGAGTCACCCAGGTCTAAACCCAGGTAGAAAACAACGATTGGCACAGGAACATGCATTACTATACAAAACAGCAGCAAAAACAGGGCAAATCCAGAGCTAAAACAAGTCCAAACAAAGGATTACACCAGAATTGAGCTGCTTCTCCTTTTGTCTACCACAGTTTGAGAACCATTGAGATTTAATTGTCATAACAAAGTGCTGGACAGTACATAGAGTACATCCATTATGTGTGCTTAAACCTGCTTTGTCGTTATGAGAAGGCCATATAAGTCATACAGTAGCCGTCCTGGTAAACAAATCAATCTAATCTAACCCACAAAAAGTCATTCTGCCTTGTGCCCAAAACGCAACGCTGCTTTCAAGTGCGTGTCAGACGATTCGTAAGGTTATTTCCTTGCAGCTCAAGAATCTCCAAAGGTGGATTAATGCCCTTTTCTTTTTGTGACTCGTGAGAATTCAGAAGAATAGAATTTAGAAGTTGGTCTAAGGTGCTTATTACTTACATGCCCGATCTTCTCTGTTTTCAAAATGAAACAGGAGCTAGTTGAGTTTACATTGTTAGTTGTGGTCCAAAAATATTTCTAGCTTTCCTGGAAAATTCCTAATATCTACATTCTTTGTGGAGATTGCTTTATAAACACGTTTCACATCCAAAAGGAAGCAGAGTGTCAATTAGCCTAATTGTTTTTAGCATCAGCGCTAGGGAAGTCACAAGTCTGAATTTTTGAGGTACGATTATTGTGAGAGAAAATATTTCGATTCTACGATTATTCACAATTATCAAAATGAAAGAAGAAAACACTGAGAATTTGTCTAAATGTTCACGAAGATGAAACAATACATACTTGTACATTTATTTTATGGAAGTTTTAATTTTAAACATCCTATGTTATCGGTAGACAAAGATTCTTCAGTCTTCATCTGTATTCTGTAGCTGAAGTGTCAACAGCCTTAGTACTCAGCCCAGGGTGAGAAAATAGAGAGGTAACAAGCCCTAAATAAGTATGAATAGGCTAAGATGTCACACACTTCAACTACAGAGTACAGATGAAGACTGAATAATCTTTGTCTACCATGAACAACTCCTCCTACACAGATCCTATGTTATCATTTCTCCTAATGCTTTAACCCTTAGATAAAAAAAATTAAGAATCATTTTTAAATAATTCCTATAGGACCCTTCCCTTGGCAACGTTATGTAATTATCTTGGAAAGTGCGTTCACCTCGACTTGGACTTGTGAAGATGGATAGGATTTGCTCGCTGCACATTGGATTATTAAACCTGCTGCTGACTTCATGCATTTTTGGTGGATAAACACTATGCTTTTTCTCCAGCCTTTAATGGCGAGTGTGCTCCGTGTGGACACATACGACTACTATGGGTTCTATAATTCTTACGGTTAACCTACTGTGAACTTTTATAACCGCTGTAATTGTAAAACTTGTTACTCTTTACATTAGTACCACTTCTGGGTTTGCAATAGCTAATAATATGATGCACACTCAATGAACATAATATACTACAAAGGGAAGATGAATTTCACTCGATTACAAATAAAAATTGTCTTGAAAACAGAAACGATCGCGTAAAGCACCTTTAAGTTGAAGCTTTTAGTGAGACAATGAATTTAGTCCCAATTTGTTAAAAATGATAAACCACTTGGACAATCCATTCTGCTTGCACGTTTCCCAGCTGTCCGACCTTACTGTTTACGCATGTCGTGAACTTGTGATTTACGAATTACCCGCACCACTTGAAGGCAGCACATGCTTTAGGAAAGGAGACCCAGCCCCTCTCCGACTCTGATCTTCTGTCCCGCCTCCAGATTGAAGGTGAAGTCTTTCGGAGCCTCGAAAACTAAAACAACGGTAGATCCCAGGTTAAACTCCCCCAGAGGCGCTCCTTTCTGTAACGTCACCCCTGACCCGTCGCCTTCGTAACAGCGTTCATGACAGGAGCCCTTTCTGTATTTGGGGGTGTTGGTCTGAAGCTCCTACGAGAAAAACATATGGTATTATTAAAACTGCATGTACAGTATCTAGGCTTGTTTGAGAACTGTTTCAGATTTGTACCTTGTCAAAATAGATGCGTATTGAGCCCACGTTGGTCGCCCCGACAGCGGTGAGAGAGAAGAAGCCGTGTTCCCATTGGCCGGTCAATGCCACACGTTCGTTTAGACAGAACAGTTCTTTTACCCGATGGGCCACTCCAGGACTGACGGACATCAGAGAACCTACAACAGACATTTCATTTATAATCTATAACATTTGTGAAGCCGTCTTGTCTATAGTCAATGTAATCTGTAGCTGTGGGAAAGCATTTGAATAAAAATCCCATGAAGATGCTTCAAAAAGAGGGACACTTTGTTACATTAGGTATACAGAGGCTGGCAGAGTAGCTAAAAATATTTACTATTTTCAGTAAGAGTATTGTCGAACGGCTTTGGGCTGTCCATTTTCGTTGTAATAAAGAACTTTGAACCTTTTTTCACTAAACAGTGTCTCTGACATTTTTCTTGACTTTAATTATTTTATTTTATGCTAAATTGCTTCTCACAGCCTTCATCAAGTTGAGCGCTTCCTGATCTTGTAACGCTGGCTCAGTCCTTGAAGAGCACCCGATTATAGCCTTCTACTACACGGACCCTCTGAAGCACTCACTATCCTTATTTTTAAGTATTGTTATTTTAAAATCCTTTTACTCAAGTAAAACTAAATCAGTTACCCCAAAGAATTCTCGAGTATAAGTAAAAAAGGAAATAACCACTATAATGTTTGTAAAGGCCATACGCAAAGTGCTAACATACAGTTACAGTTTACACACCCTTTTAATCTTTGGGCCATTTTTCATAGAATATGAATGATAACACAAAAATCTTTTTTTCCCACTCATGGTTAGTGGTTGTGTGAAGCCATTTATTGCCAAAGAACCGAGTTTACTCTTTTGAAATCATGATGAAACAGAAACTACTCAAATGTCCCTGATCCAATGTTTACATGACCTTCAACAACTGCCAAGAAAATTGTTCAGGAGCAAAGAAAAACTCACTTCAGCTGAAATACAGGACTCTCTGACAAAATTGGACTCTTATTTCCAAGATGCACAATAAGTAGACTTTTGATCAGGGACAATTGGCTAGATTCTAGTTGAAAAGAGTAAACAAACAACAATAAATGGCTTTACGCAGCCACTAACCATGAGAGAAATAAAGGTTTTTGTGATATCATTCATATTCTATGAAATACATAAATTGACATACCCTGACATTCTGCCAGGGGATGTAAACTTTGAGCACAACTGTATAACAGAGAAGAAGTTGCAGTGTTATATTACATGGTAGTTCAGTTTATTTTTTCGAATAAGAAATTCTGCAAAACCTTACATGGTGAACCTTACAACATGAAAAAATATAATCTACCATAAATCGCTTCAACTAAACCATTTTAACACTTTAGATTCAATTTAAACAAAAACTGAACTTTTGCACATTAGTGAGTTACAATGTGATTCTGCTTTAGGCCTTTAAAGCAAAAATGTGTAAATTGAGGCTTCTTGGATATGGATGGGTGGATACTGCATCACCTAATATTGCAGCAGCAGTAATTTGGAGATATATGGAGTAGCCTTCTTTGGGATTGGTTACCTGGAAAGTGCCGCCTCAGCTGCACCGTCCAGTCGACAGGCGAGTGGAAACAGTGGTAGTCGCCCGGTGCCAGGTAAATCACCACATGAAACAAGTCGTTATCCGGATGAGAGAGGAGCCGGTCCCTGAAGCTGTCAGCTGGCCAATCAGAGTGCAGACAGGAAATACACATCAGCAGGCCAATTTCCAGACAAATTACTTTGTATTGCTTCTTTTTAACATTATTGTTTACTGGAAAATATATAAAATACCTAAGATTTGGGATATAATACAATATAATACAAAACAATGAATCATTTAACTTCTCTTAACTGTTTCACAACTAGATTCTGAGTCAACCTATGATAAATTTCCAAGTTCAATCGAAACTGTCTAACCTTGCTCGTTTCCTTTGTGTGGACCCAAAAACTGCTCCAAACTGTATGTGACGCCTTTGACCTGCTCCACCTCGGAGTTCTTCACTGAACCGAAGTGGAGAACTCTGCCATCTGCTGGAGAGGTCTGGAATTACATAAGGGGCAAAAAGACATTTTATTGTTACATTTTTTACCATTGCTTTGAGACACTTTGTGAAACGTGTCATACTGTATATGTGGTAGACCTATTGTATCATTTGCTAAACTAATCCCTCAAGTCACATTGCAACATTTCGAAACCTTAGAAAAATGATATGTTGTGTGCAAAACTTGAAACACTTATGCTGGACTTGCGCTGTCGAAATACGAAAACCAATAAATCAGATGTAATGTATCTAACAAACATCCAAACTCTCAAACTAGTACAATTATCAATGTATGCATGTATGAAAATACAATTTAATATTTTATAAATAATATTCCTGAATGTTGTATTTTGTGTCTTTGGTCTATGGATCTTGATAATAGTGTGCAGTCTTTTGGTGGACAGTCATTAAGACAGAAATTACATTGGTGTCAGTGTTTAAATAGTAGAGTGTGTTCTAGTTACTGAAAAATTGCAGTTTTAGTATAAAAATTTACATCAGGTTGTGTCAATATGAGCTGAAAGTCTGCTCCCAGATTGAACAGATTCAGAATTTGAACTACTTAAAAATGTATTAAACAGTTTCGTACCAGGCAGGTGGAGGAACAGACAGGTCTCGCAGCGGGTTTGAGCCTCCGTCTGAAAAACTCCCCCAGATTCTTGTAAAAGTGTAGGTCTTCTACCGCTGCTTCCTATTGGACCAAATTAACTTTTCAGGACACTGGTTTGACCGAATTAGACAGTACTTGGTCGACGTTAGTTACCTGCATGTTGACCCCAAAGGTCCAGATATAGAGTGAATAGATGGGTTTTCGTAAAAATGTTGGCAAATCCACACCATTGATCTTACCCCAAACTCGAGAAATCACTCGAGTGGGAAATGATCGGTACAGTGCCACCTAAAGAACACAAAGAAAAACATCTGTATTCCAAGTGTAAGATCAATTTAAATAGGTCGGGTTCAGAGGGAGAGCAAGGGTAACTGTTTGGGAGTGGTAATTTTTTAAGATCCTATCAGCATCACTCTTGACTGATGACTGGACAATGCAAACATCATTGGTACTGTTGTGAGGGAGATATATTAAATCAAATATTGCACATACAGTACGCAAATATTTGTCTGGAAGGCCTATTGTTTTGATTAAGACATTGATTAAATAAGCTTCTGCAGTGTCACCAAATTTATCCAGGGTTGCATTCATTTTTTTCCCCTAAGATCTGGTATTGACCACTGCGCAAAGTCTTCTCCAGCACATCCCAAAGACTCTCCATGGGCTAAAGTCTGGAGTCTGTGGTGGCCAATCCATGAGGAAAAATAATGTCCCACTCCCCCTTACCCACTCTTCACTCTTTTTTGAGAGTCCTGGGATTGTCATTTTGGAAGATGCACATGCCCTAAAAGAAGTCAAATAGTAATTGATGGAATAACCTGGTCATTCAGTATACCCTGTTCTCATTCTTTGGCCTCAATGTTGCAGCACCTTTACGTGCCACCTGACCAACTGCAGCAACTTCTTTATTTTTTGTTTTTTTCACCTTAGTTCATTCCAAAGAAGACCTTAAACACCAGATACTGTATGTTAACCACAAACTAATTATGACAGACAGAAATCTTAGCTACTCCACCAAACTATGCACTCATTTTTGTTTTTATTTTCCGAAAGCATAAAGACCATCTGGTTGTCCCTCTGTTGTACTACACTGGAGTGAAATCAGACGACCGCCACGAGTGAACTGAACAAGGGCTGCCCCAGAGACATGTGGATGTTGCAAACACGTTCACTAGGTTTTACCCGATTGGCCAGCGGTCGCAAAGCCCTGGTGGTCAGTGTGCAGCAGAGGAACGCCATTGGTCGACGGCGCCAGGGGGCGGAGCTTCTGCTGAGCGCGTTCAGACGGCGCTTCAGAGTCAACTGTGGGACCAGCCTAAAATATAGATCATAATAAGCCGCTCACTATCAATAAGCTGGTTTATTACTACAGCAATGGATGTATACGGTCTACAAGCACGACGGCGGGTTCAGAAAGTTTTCACATCTCTTCTAATGATTTATTTCTATTAATTTTATTCAGAAGGAGTCTGATATTAAAATTACATGCATTTGTTGTCTATTGTTAAAAAATATATATATACTCTGATTACCCAACAATAATATATTCAAGAGAGAAATTTTAAAATAGACTAGACTAGAATAAAGTAGACCTATTCCAGCTGTTTTTGAACATTTGTATAAGTTCACCTTTGTGGTAATACTATACAAAACAATAAATAATTTGATAATTTTCATTGTCAGGCATGATGGTGTAGGAGTAAATAGAGGGGTGAACATTTCCTGAACCCACTGTATCGCAGCTACTAAATGAAATTATTAAATATATTATTGTTTTATTGACTTGTCACCTGAAGCGCAGTCGCGTCCCTTGCGCTGCATCCGTGTCCTGACTTTGCTCTTTGGTTTGTGCCGTTTTCGTGCCATTTTCTTGCTTCGTCACGTCCAGGCTTTTGTTAACCATTGGAGTGATTTTCCTGTGGTCACTGAGAGTGGTTTTCTGAATGCGTCTCAAAATGCCACGGTTCGCCCGCCCATCGCTGCATTTGCTCCAAAACTTCACCATGTCTTTACAGTGGCATTAGGAACGATGCAGCAGGAGCCATTTAAATTTAGTCCAAACGTCATCAATCACGGTCAAAACGCCTTCAGCAACGACTCCTTTTTGCAGCGCGAGATAGGACCATGCCCCTGTCTCCATTTGGGACGCACCCCAAGTTAATCCTTGTCTGTCATTACGGGCTTGTTGTATGAACCGGTAGATAGTAATCCCAACATGAACTAGATACAGGACCTCATTCGAACCAAGAGACAATTCCTCACAACAAATAACACAGACGGGTCCCAAAGATGTATAGGAACGACCAGGAAATCCCATCCAATGTGGTTCAAAAACTGGATCTAATATTGTCAAGCTTTTAGGTCTTCAAGTAAGATGATGACTTCATAGTACAGCATCCCATAAACTTTAAATTTTGCCTCAAAGCGCATAATTCAAGAACAAGTAGCTCAAGTACTGAGAAATCCCATGAAGAATTTCCAATGGTAAAAACAGTTCAAAGTCCGCTTTCCAAAACAAAAAACCAATAAGCGTGTCTCCTGACTCCACACGGATGTTGTCAGGATAACCCCAGTTTTCCAGCAACGTCCAAAGGAAAACCACACATGCAAGACCACCGCAGTAGCAAAAAATATTCCATTTGAAGGTAGTTTTCCTGGTTTTAGTCCGAGTTTGGTCTGGAGAGGGTGAAAGCAGCGTTGTCCCGCAGCGGAGTGGGGCGAGTCCAGAGCCACTCAGAACTGGATTAGGATTATGTTAAACACCTTTCCGCTCCGGCTCGACAGTGGCCTCATTCACTAAACGCCCAGACGCTACAGAAACACTCTTTCACTGTTGTCCTCCTTTCACTCTTAGGCTACAAGAGATAATATACGACAGACTAATGTTTTTATTCACTATTTAAACTGCACAATGTGTGATGGTCTTGAATATTGCGTTAATTGCATTTTTTTTTATACAGTAACAGTTTAAATCTCAGTAATTTTGTGATAAAATGTGGCTTCTTCCAGTATATATATTGCCTCACCTATTATTATGATAAGGATAAATTGGTGATATATATTTTGCAGCCCTACTTTTAATTAAATTCATTACCATTCTAGACCTAGCCTTGCCTTATTACTAATTAGATACTGTGGCCAGTCATTTCTCATGTTCATAAATTGTGTATTTATCAATTTATTTGGGAATATATAATATTAGTCTTCATCAGTCATACAGGACGTCATTCACAATGTCACTGTCAATATTAGGTGACGCAATATGGCAAGAAACCGTTTTACAGCTCTGTTTTAGTAATATTTTTTCTGGTTAAGCCATTTTAGCCTTTATTGATTTTGAAGACACAATGTGTGGATTTTCATTTTCTATATTGTGAAGCTTTATTTGGAAGAGTAATTATTATAGTGACATTAAAAAGAAAAAATGTATCTGTCCTGCAAAAGGGACACTGCATTACTAACATAAACATGAGACAAATCAAAACAGAGAAAGGAGTGGACGGGGGGGGGGGGTGAAATGCTGAGCTGGTAAGAAGTGCATCCTATTACGCAGCTGAGTCTTTCCTGAGCTCTTAATTGTCGGGGGCTAACACCTCCCCTAGTGGCCAGGTAGAATATAGGTCACCGCTCTGACACCTGATGAAAATGAACAGTGGCTAGATAAAGAAGTGAAGTCTGGGTCAGCCACGTTCAATGCGACAGGAAGAATACGACGGAAACAATAACATGTCATTCCCTTGAGGACGTTATGAAAAAGTGCACTTATAGCTGATGCTCTTA